>JAGTTF010001001.1:34859-45742 GCA_019095985.1 Streblospio benedicti | reverse complement strand
GGAATCATGCGATTTTCAATCATGGTTTGAGTATTCAATTGTTACAAGTTCTCCTCTTTCCCTCACTCAAGGTTATAAGCAAGTGGAAGGCAAGTGCTATGTACGTACCCTCTCCAGCTAGCCCTAAATTTGTGCCTAGTGGTTTATTCGCAAATTCTTCATTCATAGTAGAAATGGGTATTTTGGCAGACTTTGATGCGCTCTCAAAAATTTGCCTTCAGAGATAGGAGCATGAAATTTATAGGTAGGCATGTTCAATCGCTTGCCTACGAGTAGACTACAACGGAAACGCTATGTACGTGCCCTCTCCAGCTAGCCCTAAATTTGTGCATAGTGGTTTCTGACATACGCCGTAGGACACCATCGACGTTTAAATTTTTTAAATATTTCCAGCTGTGCCGTGCGGTACCCCCCACTAAACACTACATGGCCGCTGGCACTATGTAATGGGGGGGTAAATGGGCACAATGAGATTTTAGAGTGGTAAAAACCACATGGATGACACTTTTCGCATCTAATGTCTACTTTTTCACCCTGACACTATTTTCATCAGCAAACTGTTGAATGACCCAGCATAAGCATAAGCAAGTATTTTGAGTGGTGAAATACCATATAAATGTCAAGTTTCTTTTTTTGAGTTTCTCATTTATTTTGTAACTCAACACAGCCTCTTTTTTCAATTTGTTTTGGAATTAATATTTTAAGCTTCAAACGTTATTCAGCAGAGGTTGAACATCCAAGCATATATTTCCTATATATGATTTTGTACTTGATAGAGATGATTTAGTAGATGTTAACCTTTATTCTCTTGATTTCCTAAGCTGCATTTATTTGCAATCACTTTCTATGCAAGACACATAGATTATTTAGACATACCATACATAGTACTTTAAATAGTTAAATAAATCAATCTGCTTAAAACACCTCCGATTATGTTAATTTCATGTCCATGTGTATTTTTCTGAGTATGAAGATGTAAAAATGATAACAAAGGAATTCAATTGACATTGTATGCATATGGTTTCCCACCACCCTATAATCTCCTATTGTGCTTTATATACCCATGTGTAGATTTCTGAGTTTGAAAATGTAAAAAAATGATAGATAAACAAAAAGAATTTTGGCATTTATGTGTTTTTTACAACATTAAAAAATATCATTTTGGCTCATGTAAGTCATAGAACAGTTTGGGGATGAAAGAAACAAGACGCTGGAAATGACGAAATATCAAATATTCATGTTACCAGTCCAATTTCCAATATACCAATTACTCCAATGTTTTACATTGGAAATTATACTGTGAAAACTCCAGTATCATTTACAATGCGGCTTGATGCTGGTAACATTTTCGTGGGGTGTAGTTCAGTTGATCAAAGGAGGTGAATTGGCACTCGGTTGGTGGTTATGCAACGTTTAGTACGAACAAAAATAGCATTGTTATGCAGGCCTGTTGTACTGGAGTACAATTTCAAAATCAGTGCAACCTAAAGTTACAGCTTAATTGGCTGCAAATTTGTAAAAAATCTTTTTTATTGTATTCTCTCGTCCATTTTTGATGACATTTTACGTATAATTCGATGTCTATTTATAAAAGATCACAACTATAACAAGATCATTTTAGCAACAGATATGTTGGATGGGTTGATGGTGGTTGCTAAAAGGGACTAGATTTTTTTGGGTGGTTATGACTCGAGTGTAATCAAGGGAAATAATATTGTGACTGTAGTTTAGACGTATCAAGTATAGAAGCGCATTTACATACCGTCCACCAAGGTGTGATTATACAGCGACTGCACCAATGGATGTATGGCTCTCAAGTAGGCATCTATGGTCTTAATCTGTAAATGTGACAATATTGTGTTCATGTTATGTTGGCATTCTCATCTACTGCTAACGTCAAGAAAATGTGTATTAAGTTCATTTTAGGCTCCGTTTAAAGTTATATCTGGCTATATCAGTCATAATGTATGTAAATTCATTAGCATATTAATTGTTCTGACTGATATAGGTAGCCAATAGGTGTCATAATAATTAGACCACCCCTAATAGAGGGAAGGTCGGCAGCGCTAGCCAGAAGATGAGCTGGCGAGCGCTGCTGGGTCGCTGAAGTGTCTGATCACTTGGGTTGTAATTATCAAGCTGACCAGAGCTGACCAGAGGTGTGACTGAGCGTAAACTCTGCAGAGTGTACAATAGACAATAGTCAATAGTTGTAATAGACAATAAAACTTTAACTTGGATAATAGCTTGTTCATACACTCAGATTGGACCTACATCATTTCAACATAAAGCATATTATACAACTAGTGCTAAAGAGTTTCATCTAACACTCATACTTAATAGAAGAATACACATAATTAAAAGACACCCAAATCTCCTTACCATAGTGATTAACAAATGTTCATTTAGTGTGCATTCTACATGGCAACCTCTTCTTTTTCAATTATCTTTCATCAAAAGTTTCCAGTATCTCAATGTTCAGGTAAAATAATGAGTTTTACAGTTGTTTAACTTAAGTTATGGTTGTAATTATTTTAGAGCACCAGACTTGCTTTGTCGAGCATGCAGGCAATGGTGAATTACAATTACAATTACAATTACGGCATATGAGAAATGGTCAATTACAATTACAATTACGGCATTTATGAAATAGTCAATTACAATTACAATTACAGGGAAAAGTGTAATTAATTACAATTACACCAATTACAATTATGATTGACCCCAAGTTGGTATCTGATCATAGAGCAATAAAAAAACTCTGAATCTAACTTAGTCAATATGTAACCTATGTGTACTCCTATTGTTGTCACACAGATCATTCTGTCAATAGACACAGACGTGTGTAACCATAATCATGTCTACGTCTGCTGTCCACTATGAAAGAGATATACATGGCCTCTGTTGTTCTGCTGTAGGTAATAGACTGTGTAGTTCAGTGCTCTTTATTAATGCAAAAGGCACGAATTCTGCATAACGGTCTGTTGTATGCTTGTGCATTGAGGATTTTTAATGTTTACGGTATGAACAAAAAATCATGATTCGTGTATATTATGCAAATTTTAACTAGTGTGACCAACCATTGACCCATGATCCTTCTCGCATTTTTTTCTACTTAGATTTAACAAGACACCATAAAACAAACAATGTATGTGAATATCTGTCATTGACTATTTGAAAATATTCAGTTATCTGATATTCGCTCAACTCATCCAATATCGCTACTTGGGTCAATAGAGTAGTAGGCCTTCTCTTTTTACAATGTAGAATCATGAAATTAAAAGAGACTATAACAAAGCAAATAATAATAACTACGCACGTCTCTCCACATTTCCTGTCGGTCAATCTGATGTTTCTCAAAGAAGAATTCCTGGCCATCGTTGTTATGTTTGTTGTGCTCTTTGATGGTGCCGTTGAGTCGGCGCACGATGTTTGTCTCCATCACATCCTGGTCTGCCTTGACCGCAGCCTGCACCGTTCTAAGCTCCTGCCTCAGGTCACTAGTATCATCTTGTATTGCCATGATCTGCAAACAATATACATGTCAGGTCACCATACATTCAAATGCCTAACTTGATGGTTAAATAATGCAATAAAAGGGACGATAATATAGCTTTAACAAGGAACAATGAGTTAATGTTGATACATATATTTTGCAGTTATTGCAAGCAAGTTCATACCTTGTTATCTATCATGGCCTGGGACGATGCTAGCTGCCTTATATCATCTGTCAAATTTGTTAGTGTGGCCGTGATCTGCAAACAATATACATGTCAGGTCACTGTACATTCAAATACCTAACTTAATGGTTAAATAATGCAATAAAAGAAACCAGAATAAAGCTTTAACAAGGAACAATGGTTTATTTTACAGTTATTACAAGCAAGTTCATACCTTCTCAATCATTTCAAACGCCTCCAGACTTGTGGATCCCGTCAAATTCATCTAAACAATTGAAATGAAAATGTGGCTTTCAAGTGATGTATTGCAGTGTATAAATGAAGACTATGCTCTTTTTTTTATTTTCATCAACCAAACATTAACCCGAATGGAACGTAATCAAAACGTTTTGCAGACCGCAAGGATGGTCAACTAAAACATTTGCCAAAGTGGCCACCCCTGTGTAAATTACGAGTTACCTATTTTACTCCCTTTTATTTCAATGTGAGTGATTTGAATTCGTTGAACGTGCACATTATAACCTCAAATTAAGACCACCGGTTTATTGAGACTATAAGGGCAATGGTTGTGCAAGGGTTTGTAGCAAGCACGAGTCCGTCGGGTCGTGCTTATTGGGGCTGCCCACACGTGGCAAGCCTTCAAGCATGACCTAAATTGGCCGTTGACATGTAGACCCTAATAAGCTTACATATCCTCTATGATGAGACCATTTCTGGTGGTCTGAAACTCCGCTTTGTAAAGAGACTACCACAACACCTTTATTCATAGATATGTCGAACATATCTTACAATATACCTGTATCAGTTTCTACTAATTTGGTGGCCATTTTGGAAAGACAAGAAATAGCTCTTCATCATAGTTCAAAGTACACGCATAGAATTATGGGTGGTCAAAAAATTGTTGGTTTTAACTCAAATTCCACGATTTCTGCAAATAGTTGCCAAACACGTTATGTAAATATTTATCTGGCTAGTGGCCATATTAGATATCGTCTTAGATTTTTCTGGTTTGTAGCATGTGACAGAAATAAAAATGGATTCTGCACCCTGAAATTAGTGTAACTCATGTTCTCTGTGTTAGAATTTGAGGAACGTCTACCAGTCTCCCGGCGTTTGCATAATTTGATATCAATAGCTTTATCTAGAAGCTTGTCTAGGATTATATCAAGCGCTCTATAATTTTTCATATCAGAATTCCACCATTTACTATTTAAACACAGCAGAGTTTATGCTTTAATATCATGATTCATATTCCTCATATATAATAAATACGATTTCATGGCATATATAAGTAATATTTGAATAAATATAGCGAAATACTGTGTAGATGTTCTTTGACTATTTGATTATGTCACACATCTGATATATCTGATATTTCCATTTTGGGGGCGGGGAGGGGAGGGAGGGGGGGCACGAAAAACGAAAACAATGTTCCACTTTTGTGGAGCATCACAAACTCTACACCATCCCTAACTTAAACACTTTTTTATGCTTTTCATAATATACATAATAATCACTCTATTACACTGTAGGTGTTGTTTGCGTATTTCCCCAATATAAAGCTAATATTAGTACCTGAAAGATCTGTCTCACTTCTTCTTGCAATATCTGTCTCACTTCTTCTTGCAAGAAGCATTCCGTATTTGGCTAGAACATAAATACATTTTGATATATTACCAAAATTGACATTCATCCTAACTTTGTGATCAATAATTAACGAACAATACTGTAAACTAGAAATGTTTGTGCACGATTTGATTCGCAAATTTTGTGGATAGGTGCAGAATCGCAAACTCAAATAGTCAGCAAACATTAATAACATTAATAGTCCATGTAAAGTAGGTCCAGGATGGACCGAAATCGCAAAATTAAATAGTCACAAAATAATTTATAGATGAAAATAACAAAATTAATAGCTTTTAATAGTTTTACAGTATACCAAAATACAGGGTTGTTTGTTCCGCTATAGAGTTTTTTCCCTAGTTTCTTCCCGGATTTTACCAACATGGGAGATGTTTAGGCGAGAAACTCAACTCTAAGGGGAGAAACTGGGCAGAAACTATTTAAAGCATTTTGATCTTTACGCTTTTACTGGTTATATTTCTTAAAGCTGGCGAGCACGTGTACTCCCTGGTGTATTCTGGAGAGCACATATCTCATGTGATTTTGTGTAAGAATTATGTTATGGGTTCTAGTTATTCGCTCGGAAAGTGGGGATGATAAAGGCACTTTCAATCGTTTATACAACAAATAAATGTTACAGTTTGAACCATAGTTTTCAAGCCAAGCCTGACACACAACGCCTACTTGCTTTCTAATTCATAAAGGATTAAACAATTTATAATAATTGACTTACCTCATCTTTGTGTGTGTCCGCTTGTGTGTCTGCTTGTAGCCGAGTAGCGACCATCAACAAGAGAAAGAAAATATTGGCAAACATCTTATAATTTTGTAATCTCACTGGCAGTAGATGGCAGCTCGTGTTGGCAGTAGTGTGCAGACATCAACGATGCTGCTGCTTATATAGCAGTTGCCACACCCAGGGCTCAAACTTCTCTTGGCTCACTTCTTATCTACAACAACCTGTACTTTGGAAGTGTAACACTGCATGTAAACACCAGGTTGTTATAGAAACAAAACAGATATAAGAAATGCGCTTTTGGCTAGAATTTGATAACAAAGTACTTGAATTGATGCGTTTTTGCTTGCTAACACCCGGGCTAACACCCAACAAGTTTATCAGGAACTACACGTTACACATGTATTTTCATTTGTTCTGTTCAACAAGTGTCAAGATATTTCTTGATTTGAACGGAATAAAAGAAAGTTTTTTAGGTATCAAAGTGTAATGTGTAAAATTTAAACATGCTAATGTACAGTCATAATTCACAGTTTGCGACCACGCTAGCACACTAAAAGTAAATGAGCTTATTTACAGTTGCAATGATAGCAGCTTTTGCCATTTCTAGTTTCTTCATAGGGAGCAGTGTGCAGCCTGTTAGAGGTAAGTTTGCTCAACACCCACCATCAGACCAACTCCCTACTATCTATTTGGAAATGGAAGCACACAAGTGATGGACACTCATTTAGATATTGGTATATATCAAAATTAGTTGGATTTAAACACTCAAAATGAATGAGAAAAATTCAAAGATATATTCTTGTTCAATTTCCAATTATGACGTTTACTATATTAGAGGCTACCATAAAAATTGCACTTTCCCTTGGTCTTTTGGTCACAAGTCCAACTCCCCATTCACTCTGTTTAGATATTCTAATGACTCATTTTGAACTAAAATTGTTTTAGATATATACACTCCAAATGTTCACCCAAATTGATAACACAACATAACATAACATAATTTATTTCAGAATATAAAATTCCATACGTTTTAAAAGACGTGAAATAAAAAAAAAAAATATACATAGTAAATAAATGCATATAAGATAAGTTATTAGGTAAACATGTGTGTCTGCATATAAAATGAACACTAGATACAATGTTTTGTACCAATGGGCTATCACGTTTAAAAATATAATCACAAAAATTAACAAACAATTTTCTGTACAAGGTTTACAAAGGGTTAATACCATTATCATTATAAAAAGCAGACATGCTAGTGCCAAGTTGCAAACTAAATACTTTTTTACATACATTATCATAAGAGACACAGGCAAACGCGACTTTATCATTCACATATCACTCCACTCAATGTTGACGTCCAGGGCTTATCATTATTGATGTTTTTCAGTCCTGTAACTGAGCGTGGATAAGCAGAGTGTGCTGGGATTATAGAGATAAAGGGACGGAATAATCTGGTGACACTCTTTAGTTAGAAGGCTGATATCCACATAGATATTCTTTTAAAATGAATGCTTCATATACAGTCTAAACTAACGGGAATGATTAGGTGATACTCATTTAAAACAGTCTATATAAACGATAAATAAAAAGAGTTCCAACTTGTGCATTCAACTTGGATATTTTATCACACGTTTGCCCATGACCTGATTTAGAGACAAATACATGTAGTTAGACTAATTTGCGGGTGTGACGGTAACGAGCACGAGCTGATAACGCTGTTTCACAAACAACTTTTTATATCTGTAACAGCCCCATTTCACTACCCGTCGAGCACAGCAGATTTGCGCAAATTACGGCCGATTCTTGTGTGGCGATTGGTGAGGCCAGACCACAACAAAGCACCCGATAACTGGTCTACTGTCCATCGCGGATGGGGAGGCACTTGCCTCACACTTGCCTCAAACCTAGCCACTCTCCCACGTAGATTGGAGGCAAGTTTGAGGCAAGTTCAAGGCGAGTTTCAGGCGGGTAGAGACGAGAGGTCATGTGATTAGGGTAAAGTGCTCCAAAATATAGTCTAAGATTGGACCTATTGGACCTGCTCGCGTGCTCATCCATTTGGGGGAGATTCCTTCCTCAATAGGCGCATTCAATCATATCTCATTTTGAGAAATAGGCCGATGGAGAGGCGATCATCCCTGATTGTCTTTACTTGTCCTTTAATCACGCCTTATCAACAATTCTCGTGTCTAATCGGCCGACTTAAGCAACGCCTATACATCTTATACAGAATTTCTACTCGCCTCTTATTGGCCCGATTCTCGTCTGAAATCCACTCTAATGAGACCGATATGTCAAGACAAGTGAGAATGGGTGAGAATTGAACATTAGTTGTCCATCTCCCCTATTCTCCCCCAATCCTGCAAAGATTCTGGTCGGGTTTTTTCTGAAGCGGGTCACTTTTTACTGAACATGCAATTTTGAATTGATTAAATTTTAGAATGTGAAGTGAACTTGAAGGGGCTCGAACACACAACCTCATGGTTCTCACACCAGAGACATATTCCTCATCAACCCCCACCATTTTTAATGATGCAACCGTTGTCTGCAACACTTGCGTTTGTTAGGATGACACTCTCGAATGGGGGTCCGCTAGCGAGAGTGGCTTTGAAGAGCTACTCCGAGGGTACCGAAGCACCCCAACCCAGCGTGGCCATCACAGCACCTGGGGATACCACTGAGGACACGTAATGAGCTTATAGAGCCTCTCATCATTAGCACGTCCGCCCATGACATATGACTGGTCTTAATCATGGACGGAAGGCCGTGAGTTCGATTCCACGATCTTCCAAAAACACCTTTACATAGCCTTCTCGATTATTTCACAAGAGTTCAATATATTTTTATAATGGTCTCTCCGCAACTCACATAATATATTGTTCTGGCCCGATGTACTGTCAATTGTAAAAGCGAGAGGAGTGGATGAACCAGACTTTTGTTTGTTCACTTCTTTCCAGATGTGCACAGACTGCTTATTCAAGAGTGTTTTTCCAATTTGTCAGACTTGATTGTATTCTCATTTGCCTGGCATTGTCTAAGAGTTAATTTGAAGTAAGCTCGAGTCATTTTCTTTGTTTTGAAAGGGGACCATAGCGAGGTTTCTCACATGACAACCAGTGTAGAAAAGCAGACCGGGCTTCGACACTACAGTAGTCTTTCCAGAATGGAACTTGCTTGTGTTGTTTACAACCCCTATCTTTACAAAATCTTGGCTAGCAGAAATCAAGGACTCAGTAATATCTAAATACGAGCGATCTATAGCATTCTTGTGTACGTCATCATATAATAGCATATCGTGGTTTATTATAACAGTCTTAAGGTATTTATCAGATAGTGTATTGTATTTAAGTAAATCCTCATTAGACAATCTAACCCAAAGTACCTTTGTGTATGTGATTTTACCTTTATTACAGTCAATGTTTATAACAGACAAATAAAAAAGGACAGACATTCTAACCGGAAAGTGATCAGAGGTTACAAAACCATGATTAACCTTAATACACTTAACTGATGGTAATAAGTTAGCTGATAGAACAACATGATCTAGCCAAGATACACTGTTATGGGCTTCACTGTAAAAAGTAAAAGTAGATTCATCGCACTGAAGTTTATCAGCAATAATAAAATTTTCAGATTCACAGAAATGTACAAGCTCTTTACCAAATAATGACTTGCACCCTTTAATTAAGTTAGCATTAAAATAACCAATAATACAGGAATGTGAAGATGGATGGTCTTCAGTGATACTATTTATTTTAGAAAGAAAATATAAAAATTCATCTAAATTATCTTTATCATCACATGACATGTACACATTTATAAAAAGAACAGCATTAGAATCAGTAAGAAGTTCAAGACACAATATTCTACATTCCTCTGTTTCAATAATGTTTCAATAATGTTACACCTTGATATGTTTTTTTCTCTCCATAGAATAGCAGTGCCACCATGAGGCCGGCCTCTTAATACACCAGTAGACGAATCCATGGCAGAAACACTCCTAGCATAAAACTTATCATCAAGAGAAGTAAGAATGTGTTGCTCATGATCGGCATACCAAGTTTCTTGGAAAAATACAATGTCATTATGACTACATAGCTCCTTCATCTCTTGTAAAGTTTTTTTACATTTTTGCAATTAAAAGTGCATACTTTAAGATTGTTCGTGAATTATGAAAGATACAACACTAAAAAATAAAAAATAAGTAAGTACATGTACAAAAACGTTATAACACTAAAAAAAAGGTCTGACTAAAGTTCACTGTGTATCTGATGATAAACAACACATAGTTATCTACATCAATTCCATACAATCAAAACAATGGACATTTCTTAATTCAACTCATTTGATATTCCTGTGTGATTGCTCAATGTATTATATTACACATGTTTTGAAAGACAAATGCTGTATCTTAATGATTCATTATGTAACTGATGCAATCAACACATTAGTAATGACAGGAATCATTCATGGTAATGGAATGTGTATAAAAAGGATGTGTTTATGTGCACAAATAAGAGCCAAAACATAGATAGATGAACACTATTGATAAAGGATGTACGCACATGAAGGTATTACTTATTTACAATCCTGAAGACCTAAAAGTAGAAGTAATTTGTTATGCTCAGCAAGTTGCAGGCCGGTGCTGTGACTTGTTATCATATGTCAGTAATACGTCTGTTTCTGCCGTTGTCAATACAATCTACGATTCATACATGCACACTGTGAGCAGTTAACGCCAAGTTAAGCGGGGTATTCAAAAGGAAAATGGATCTATTCATTCAATTAAAAAATTAGACAAAATGCTGTTGATAAATTTAGCAATTATAACACTTCAT
>JAGTTF010001001.1:0-34759 GCA_019095985.1 Streblospio benedicti | reverse complement strand
AAACAGGATTCGAATGGCTCACTATGTATTAACTTGTAAATTATAAACCTGGTAGGCCTCTATTATACAAATAGGGACTTTGGCTGGGCGGTTAGTAACTGAGTATACCATTGTCCGTTTGTTCTGGAGAGGTTCCTTTTAAAAGCACAATCAGCTGGTCATTCCCAGTCATTCATTGTGTCTAAACTCTCAAGGTAGTGAGTTACATAAAAAAATATAATCAAGATGATCAGTTAAATGGTCAAATACCGCCAGTAGTACAAAGGAAGATCGTTAAACAATAGTGTCGGGTTGCTGCACTTGGATATCGCGGTTACTACAAGTTTCTCATTGTTCTTTGGTGGTGTCAATGAAAGGGACTATTTGCTGGTCATTCAAGGTCATTAATAGCATATAATTATAAACCATTAAGGTGGTAAGTTACGCAACGGCATATTACTTGTTTATCAGTGTAAAGTTCAAATACGGTGAGTAGTAGAAAGGAGATTATTCCACCATAGTCCTGCTGTGTGTAGGGGACGCCCGTTGCACGGCGTGGCAGCACTGGTGTGAAGTCCTCCAAGCTTGAGGCCTCTCGTGAAACCCGGTATACACCCTACGACCTACGGACCGCCGGTGGTCCAGGTAGTGGTTCACGTGTGGATTTAGGAAACACAACAAGCAGTTGTCAGGTAGAAAAATGTACGCGATCCTTAGGGGTCACGTGGGGGCCCTGGGTGAGTGCCACTGCTGAATAAATGGTGGGTGCTACAAGTTCCAGATAACTTTGTTGGCAGGGTTTGCTAACCTGCATTTGATTCTACAGTGTTCTTCCATTCTTGGGTGGGTACACGGTACACTCTCATCAGCTCGACGAACATCTGACTCCCTGTCAGGCTGGTTGAACTTGGGAAAGGTCTTTGTTTGATCCTTGAACTTGAGGGTGCCACCTCGTCTTTGAGAAAAAAGAGTCCCGCCATTGGTTCTTTGCGGCTAGCTGACATTCTTGAGAGTACAATTCCATTCTTTCTCATGTACCTTGTACTCCTCCCAGGCAGGGTAGCATTCACGTTTTTTTTTTTGCTGAGGACAGGGCAGGGCATGGCTGCAGTCTTGCGTGGGCTGCAGTCTTATTTTTCTGTGCACCCGTCAAGTGAATTGATATAGACAGGGTGGGCACTAGACCGGCACTCTCTCTTTGTGGGCTGTCCTCTCTCTTGGGTGTGCAGTCAGCTCCTCTTCTGCCTCAAGTGTGCTCTCAGGTCCGCGAGTGTCTTTGAGACTTATCCCTCCTGCGCTAGTTCTGGCATGGGCGCTTTTGTACTCCCCTGCTTGGTGGATGGGGCTTCAGGGCCCCAACAGCCCATGTTGGCAGTCTGAGAAAAGGTGGGAAGCTCACATTTACCTGCTTCTTTGCTGCCATGCGGCGCTTGGTGCGGTCTTCCCTTTGCAGGGTCAGGCGCTCTTCTTGCACTGTTTCTGATGCTTCTTGGTCAGTCATCTCTTCCCAGGACAACTCAGATTCTCGATACTCCAGCAACAACTCGACCTTCCAACTAGTGAAGTCCGATGCCACAGCTCCACCTGCCCTTCCACAAGCATGTCCGTCAGATACTGGCCCGACAACTTGGGAACGTCATTTGCAGTTGAAAGGGGTTTTCTCTTTGATGCCTTGGTGGACGGTCTCACGGTTCGCACTGATCTGTTCCATCAGCACTCTCTAAGCAGTGTCAAGGGGGATGTGATACTTGGGGTGCTAAACGTACGGTTGCCCCTTACGGGTACTGGGATGGCGTCCTTGGATCTGGTCTCTGTAATGCAACTCATGCTTGTGGTCTATCACCAGCTTCCGGGTCGGCTCCGCTGGCACCAACTTCTGTCCATCCTGCCCCTTCCAGGTGGGAGTGACTCGGTGTCTTGTCCTCTGGGAGGGGTTTCTTCAGGGGATCCAGCTGCCCAGTGGAGTTGCCAGTTGCACATTTGCCTCATCTCCTTTGCCTTCCTGCGATCCTGGGTGAAGATCCTTGTCTGTTACCTCTGTAGTCCCGGGGTTGGGGATCTTCTTCATGGGGCCTGCACCTTGGATGCTGACATATGGCTCATTCTGTTCGCATTGGTCTCTCCACTCTCAGCGTTTGCAATGACCATTTCCTTTCATTGCGGTTCCTGAGGAAGTGGATGGGCTGCATCGCTGTTGAAGGGAACCCACTCTACTAACAATGCCATACCACGCCAAATATAGATTCGCGACGATGACGTTGCATCTATGTAAGTGGAGGACTTCCACCCGTGTCTCCATCTTGCATCAAGTCACTGTCGATGGACCAAGTGGGTGTCCATGGTCACTTTCAGTATCGAGCCTCCCCTTCTTTGTTTGCTGCCCAGCATGTTTGGATCCCCGCCGTCCAAAGTCTATCTAGTCCGTGGCCTCAAGTTCCCCTGGTGGTGGTACCATGCAGTTTCTTTGCTCTTCTGTGGCAAAGCCTCCCCCTTTGCAGCACTACTAGCCTGTTATTGCACCATTAACACAGACTCCAAAAGGTGTCTCTACCCCTGAGTCAGACATCATGCCTGGACCTCTACATGCACACTGTGTATACCCTCCGAGATCCTGGTGGCATCAAACAGTAAGCAAAGTGAGTTTTGTAACTCTCACTGGAACTGGAAAACCCCTGACGACTATTTGTGAAACTGGAACTGGTCAGGAGGCTCTGCTATAATTTGTGGGGAGGGATACATAGATTCTCCGTACCAGCGGCCTTGGGACGGACTGTTTCCCCATAACTGTGCATACAGTGCACATCTGGCTGGACCATACAATGCAATGTGAACCTGTGTACACTCGTTGTGCATTAGGCTAACGGTGAACAGTTGACTGTTCGAAGGGTGTGACTGGTGACACCCCTGGTTTCTGCGAAAGGGCCTCCATGGGGAGGACTTAACCGGGTCTTTTCAAGCGTCTTAACAGGTGTTATGCAGTGCAGAACCAGGTCCATGCTGAGAGAGATAACCATAGTAAACAATCAGGCCTAAAGATGATGACTATTGTAATAGGGTTTTATTCTATATCAAGGTGCTGTAAAGACTAAACTAAACATATGGACCTGCGCGATGGATAGGGTACATATGGTCCAACGTCTGATATAATAGAATACACAGAACAGAATAAAACATATTAGTGAAAAACAAGACAATATAGTACTTCAAGAATACATATGCAAGTTCACATTATACACAGCAATACATATTATACTCAGCAATACACTGGCGTGGTTTCATTCTTTTTTTTCTCTTTTTTTCTTCAACATAAGAGAAATAATGACATTACTGAAATAATTAGAAAAAAGCAGATAAGGAAATATAAAACACACAAAAAACACTAAACTAATGTGACACTGGAACTCCATATCTTTCTGGGGCCTTTCGTATCCTGTTAGATCTGCGTGGCATACTAATGTCGTTGCAATTATAGGAGTCACTCTCCTTGTGCATGTCTTCAAGTTGCTCCTCATCAGCACCATTTTGTTGTATCATCTAACATTGTATCATCACAGACTATTGGCTGTGATATCTCACAGGGAATATCAGGCATGATGGGCGCAGGTTGAGGTAAATCTTGAATGTTTGAATCGTCATCATCCTCACATGAAAGATCCTGGCACCTTTGTGGAACTTCGTCTTGTTTCACACGATATGAAGATTTTCTCAACTGACTGCCAACAAATGTCTTTACAATATAGAAATTTTCATCTACACTCACAACAAGATATCGATCCCTGGCTTTGTTTTTGTCACGGGGTCTTGGTAGATGTATACCAAGTCACCAATGGCGCATTGTGCTATATTCAATTGCGGTCTTCCACGAGCTTTGGAATTTTGTTTTGATTGTATGATCGCTTTGAGTGTTTATCCAGAATCAGCTCACGATCAACAATGGGAATTTGATCATTGGTATGTTGGTCCCTTTGATATAGCATCTCTCGAGAAGAAAGACCACTGCTCCTTATACGTGTGTTCAAGCCAGCAGTAGCAAAGGCGAGAGAGAGTTTTGAGTTATCATTCCTCCTCCAGGTGATTGTTTAACTATATCGCCCTCCAATTCTTGGATAGCATGTTCCCTTACAGGGTTTTTGTTGACATACTTTATGCGTCCCAACTCTATGGTTATCCTAGAGCATTTGAGTAGTTCATCATGGGTAAGTGCTCTAAAACCTGGTGTGGAATCAGTTCTAATGACAGCTGAGGGACCATCTAGAGGTACTAGTCGTAAACACAGCCTGATCAAGCCATCCCTCAGGTCATCACGGGTTTCACTGCTTAACAAACTAGATGCTGTGTAGGAAGTGACACTTTCTCTTAATACCAGAATGAGTTGTCTATTCCGAAGCATAATGTCTGCAGAAAGGATATGCCCACACCATTGGGGGATCTTCCAAAGATTGACTGGTGAAATGTGTAGGTGTGCTTTTTAATGCCATGCACAAATGGCAGTTCTCAGTCACTATGCTTATGCTCTTGTCAAGATCTAATGCAAAAAAGCGTTCTCATACAGGCATAGCAAAAAGTGGTTTTTTTTTTTTTGGAACCACTGTATACAACCCCTAAACAGCGGCTGCCTTTCACATTTCTGATGTATTCCTGTTCAGAAGGTGTAAGACATTCAGTTGGAAACAAAGAGATTCATTTGAACGTTATGTCTTCATACAGGCACTAGCAAAAAGTGGGTGATTTTTTGAGCCACTGTATACAACCCCACGGTGTCTGCCTTTCACAATATACTTTGATTCCTGTTCAGAGGGTTCTAGATATCCGGTTTGAAAAATCAGAAATGTGAAGGCAGACACCATTTAGGGGGGTTGTATGCAGTGGCTAAAAAAGTCACCCACTTTTTGCTAGTGGCTGTATGAGGACATAATGGTCAAAATCAAATATTTATTTGCTTCAAACTACTTGTCTTACACCCTTTGAACTGGAATCCATATATAGTGTGAAAGGCAGACACCGTTTAGGGGTTGTATACAGTGGCTCCAAAAATTCACCCCTGTTTGCTAGTGGCTGCATGAGGACATAATGTGCAAAAATGAATATTTTTTCAATCCGGATATCTACGACCCTCTGAACAGGAATCAATTATAGTGTGAAAGGCAGACACCGTTTAGGGGTTGTATACAGTGGCTCAAAAATATTCACCCACTTTTTGTTAGTGGCTGTTTGAGTACATAATGGTCAAAAATAAATATATTTTTTGTTTCCAACTGAATGCCAAGGACCCTCTGAACAGGAATCTATCAGAAATGTAAAAGGCAGACATCGTTTTGTTGGTTGTATACACTGGCTCCAAAAATTCACCCACTTTTTGCTAGTATCTGTAAGAGGACATAATGTCAAAAAATTAATACCTTTTGGTTTCAACTGAATGTCTAGGACCCTGTAACAGTATTCCATCAGAAATGTGAAAGGCAGACATCGTTTATGGGGTTGTATACTGTGGCTGCAAAATTCACCCACGTTTTGCTAGTGGCTGTATGAGGACATCGTCAAAAATAAATATCTTTTGTTTCCGACTGAATGTCTAGGACCCTCTGAAGAGGAATCCATCAGAAATGTGAAAAGGCAGATACCGTTTAGTGTTTATATACAGTGGGTACAAAAATTCACCCACTTTTTGCTAGTGGCTGTATGAGGACATAATGGTCAAAAATAAATACTTTTTTGTTTCCAACTGAATGTCTAAGAGCCTCTGAAGAAGAATCCATCAAAAATGTGAAAGGAAGACACCATTTTAGGGGTTGTATACAGTGGCTCCAAAAAATTCACCCACTTTTTTGCTTGTAGCTGTATGGGGACCTAATGATCAAAAATAAATATTTATTTGCTTCAAACTAATTGTCTTGGACACTCTGTACAGGAATCCATTGAAACTACGAAAGGCAGATACCGTTTAGGGGTTGTATACAGTGGCTCAAAAAATTCACCAATTTTTTAATTAATAAATGTATCAGGATATAATGGACAAAAATCAACGTTTATTTCTTTCAAACCGTATGTCTACGACCCATCTTTCATAGCTGTTATGATGAATAATCCATAACTGTAACAACTGCACAAATGATTACATGGAGTGTCCACCCCAGGGATATTTGCTATTATTTGAAATGGGCGGAGTAATTGGGCGATTTTTCGGGTCATTTTTGCAGCTTGACTGCAGTTTTAAAGCATATGTGAGTTTTTTGTTTAATGCAGGTTGCTCTGTATTCTAAGAAAAATATCAACATTGAAATTAGGCGTAAGCAAACTATATATTTTTGACTCTCTGAATTCTGGATATTTTTAGTATTTACAGCCATCATGAGTATGTGTATAAATGCAACGCTGTAATCAAATTCATAGGTTTATAAAAAAACATCTGGTTATACAATCCTACTGACTTTATCATAGCAGGTTTAATAATGCTGTTGAACAAGTGAAAAAAAATGGTGAGGAAAATAAATGTGGTATCTTTGCCTGCATTCGTTGCTAGCACTCACTCATGTATGCAAAAACATTATTGGCGCGGGAATAGGGTGATCTTACCACTTTAGCATACCATCACCATTATATTAAAAAAAAAAGTATAAATCAAGAGAAGTGGGGTTTATGCTCATTATTCAGTTGGAAATAATGCTTCATATCATAGTATATTTGTTGTCAATACAGCTCTATATGTCATCTGTTTATAGCTATATTTTATCAATTACAAAGCACTCAACTACGCTTGGCCACTGGGCCATGAGCCGGCTTCTTCTGGGAGATTGGTGGCTTGGACCGGGCATGAAACTCTGGGGAGGAGAGAATATCGACATTTCTATCAGGGGGTGGGTGAGTGTGTGAGGAGGTGAGTCAACATAACTTGGATTACATAATTTAAAAAAAAAATTGTTGTGGTAGTAAGACATAAGAAATTTTAATAATGTTCTATCTTTTAGTATTTTATTTTACATTATATAACTCTGATGCTACGTGGTATATTGGTACATGTATTATATGTTCTCTCAACCATTTCCAGCCATATCCACAGTAATATACTTGGCTCACTATGCATGGGCCCTTTCCACAGCACTGGTTGTCTCTGGTTGATTAATCATTCAGTAATTTGTGACTGTTGTGCTCGAGGACGTGTCCATACTCCTGATTTCCATATTTTTGCAATTGGTCCAACTTTGTTTATGTATATGATATGCCATCCTGAATAAAAAATATTACAAAAAATGTCACAGCTACTATTGCTTTCATTAGATTCACTTGACTTTTAGGCTTTGGCTTGTGATTTGACTTTTATTTGCACGGCCATACTTTGTAGACGGTTCATATGTGTCACTCCACTAAGTTGAAGGTCAACCAAGAATGATATATTTAAGTAAAAAGTGTCAACGACTTTATTCAAACTTCTAAAAATAGCCCATTTTTTAAATGCGCTGCATAGGCGTAATCATTTTTTTGAAGGCTCTAAATTTTATTTTAAACACTAAGCCTTATCATTGTATATGAACATTTCATACTAAATATTACTCTTAATCCTGTTTGCTATATAAATACAGAAATAATAAAATTAACTAATATTTGGCTACCCATTCATGAGAAGAAAAAATCTATGACAGTTTCATTGACCCGGCACGCAATTTCCGGAATGACCAACCGTGCAACTCCTTGTTTCGGTTTCACTGCAGTACGTATAAGTGTTAGCAGATCTTACACACATGCGTAGTATATACATATACACTTTTAAACACACCTAGAAATACCTAAAAAAACGCTCTAATAACGTCGTCAAATGGCAAAAAATACGAAGCCAAAAATGCTAAAAAATGCTGTGAAAATTTGTGATGGCAGACTATGTTTCAATGAAACAACAACCACAAAAAATATTAAAAATGCAGAGTTGAGTTTCTAAGGAGGATTTTTATAACAGTAAATGGTTTTTCACTACTCATCAGAGCAAAATCTGCAAGGGAATTAAAAAACAAATGGACTGTGTATTTTTTGTGTAGTATTACATACAACTATATTGCGAGCATAGAATGCTCAAGTGTGTGTTATAAAATGCATTTTTGCGTTTGTGGGACAGCCTACAGTTATTGACAACTAACAAATACAGTATGCGCTGCTATCCTTGAATGTGTTCATCGTGTTGGAATCCATATATTTAGGTTCATTTTATTAAGTTCATCATATATAACACAACAAAATAAAATCTTCGTTGATTAACAGTTTTGACAACTGCTGTTGCCATTTTCAAAATCTCATTGGCACTAAACAGGTCAATCTGCACGACTTTAATAACAAAAATCGGGTCATTACACATGAGGGGAGTTGAAGGGCCCCCTCCCTGTTTCATGACCTGTCTCTGTCTCATATCTTGATCGCTTCTTTGATTGTTCTTATCCTCCAGTCACTCTCTCTGTAAAAAACACTCAGTTCTTCCACGTCTCTATCTCATGATTGTTCTGCTTAACATTATCTGTAATTACTTTGCACTCTTGTGGATCTAGGTGAAGGATTCTTTTATCGGTGCTCTGGTTTTAAGGGAAGAAGACAAAAATACAGAAGCTCAATATAGACATTTGTATCCGACATCATAGGCAGTTCCGAATGTATTGTCCATAAGAATAAAAATGCATTACGCCTAATGTTGATTACACTGGTTCAATAGGATATAACAGCTCAGCCTTGGGGATCCTAGGCCTGTTGGTAAAATCACCATGAAAAATTCCAACGACCTGTAAAATAAAAATGAAAGAGAATACCTATCTAACTAGAAACACAGATATGGTATTTGCAAGAGTATGGCGATAGTGTGAACCACAATAATTTTGACAATACTTCAGTCGGTATAAGGGTCTAGTCCTAAAAATGATAGCGGTCGCACGTGTTTTTGTTTGTAAACAGAGACTTAAAAGATTCAGTATAGTACCTAAGCAGTCGGTTTTTCTTGCCGTGCCGGGTATTTGGTATACTATGGCCTTTGCTTAAAGTACATATTCTGAAAGGGGCATGCGACTTTGATCATGCAAACCCATTTTGCATGATTTTGTTGCGATTCGTATAAAATGAACGCGTATCTGGGGCGTCATCTGACAACTGGAAGCCGATTTTGGCACTGAGGCATGGATATATCAACTTTTACGGAAATCAATTAAAAATGTCCACACCTGAAGTTGATAATTCTACAATATCCTTGGCGATGAATCAGAAGGTCATGACATCATATGGGTGAATTGAGCTTGTCTCTCTGGCTCCGTGGGGGCTGAAGGTGGAGGTGATTTGTGAATAATTGGCAGGGGTAATTTTTATTGTTGATTTCTTTCAATGGCAGCAAGCTGCTATCCCATATCATTGGAGCTGATACATTTAAAGATCCTATCCGGTGCTCTCAAGCCCCACCTATGTTTATTATGTCAGCTGAAGAGTAACAAAAATGACAATGTGGAGTGTATCTGAGGAAAATTGTTTGATTGTGGTTTCAAATTATTTTAGAACTAGACCCACCAAAGGGAGGAGGCTGAAATTCTCTAAAACACAGGTGGTTCACACTGTGAAACTAACCGCTCTTAGTTTCCACGGGTGTGAAACCTCTGTCACACTTCCATCATCTGGCTGTGAAGCAACAACGGACACATATAGTCACTCCACTTGTTTCCACAGTCTTGTGGAAACATGTGAACACAGCCAGACATGACATGTATCAACTTTATTGTCCCACAGTGTTTAAAGGCTGCGATGTGATCATAATAAAGGTATTTTGCAGAATTATTTCGGTGTATTAGATATGTCTTTGTCAGTAATGACCTTGTACTCAAACATTAAATTCAGTGAGTGACCATAGGTTAAAAATAATCACACTCACCATTTGTGTTTTTAATTTTTGCTTAATGGTTAATAGAGGATGAAACTATAGGCTAACTCAATATGATAATGCCTTTACTATGTGGTCAATATCAATATCATAGTGGCCTAAACATTAAGTGCTTTATCTTTTTTCACAGTGATCTACTGTCAAATTATACAGAACATATCTTTGCAAATGTTATTGTGATCTTCATAATTTGCTGTACTTGTGGTCTAATAATAACTCCTTCATGCGAGATTAAGCATTATGGGCAGACTTCCAATCTATGCTGCTGCATACAATGAACAATTACAGCTTAATATTCAAAAGTCAGGTGTGATTTAAACTTCTTTCTCATTTCTGCCTTCATGCTTAGATTTTCAAGAATGCATAAACCAATGTCAGAGATCTCTAAATCACCATGCTTCCCTGGCCGGATGGATAGGGAGTTTGGACTCACGTGACCATAGATTTGATTTTCCGGTCCGGGTCTGATTGTGGGTGTTGAACATACTTTTTAATATGTGGCACAATGCTCCATGGTATCTACACATTAAATATGTATCGGTCAGAGGCAGTGAGCGCTGATGTGAGTGGTAGCGATGTGTTGTATGCTACCCAGGAGTTGAAAGATATAGTGTGATAAGATTGACAACCCATCTGGTGTAGATTAGAAAAAGCCACTAGAGCATGGCAAATTGTAGGGTCTTTTTACAAGCATTTACAAAATATAAGTGACATCTAATCTGGTTTATATTTGTGCATAATTATAATCTAAAGCTCCGTGGATTGCTAACACTTGTTTTATTCCTTTTAAAAATAGTAATTTATTAGTTCTGATAACATGCATCATAAAAATGATCCATATCAGCTATATTCTGATAAGGAAATTCATGGCCCAAGTATAGATCTTTGCAAACGGGTTTAAATTTCATTGTTATACTTGGTGATGATTTGTTTTCATTTTAAATAACAATTAGAATGATTATGCATGATCAATATTTATTTATCAACTGTCTACAACTGACTACATATGACTGAAGGGAGTACATCTAAGTCTTACGGAGTGAAGATATAAGTAATGACAATTAGACGACAATCAAAGATCAGTACCTGCCCTATATCTATATATTAGAGTGGACGTTGTGATGGGGTATATAGCCATGCAATGACAAATAAGATATTGACAAGATGGATCATTGAAGTTGTACGGTGGTGTTTTAATTTACGACTATAAGACTATGGCCACTGGTATCCTGGCCATATGTCTCAACAAATGACAACCATGGCAATGTACATTCATTGTGCCTTATATATGGTAGTACTGCCTTGTGATTGGTGGTTTTGCATATGTAACGACAGTTAAGACAATGACAGAGGTTTTCTTAATAGCAGTATTTCTTGTGATAGTGCTATGTTACATTAAAAGTGGAGGTTTGGTTATGTCAATTAGGAGAGTTACTAGGTTGGCACAAAGATAGGAAGTCAAGCCCACAGTACAGTGTTGCTGTATGTCATTTATGACCATTATGACAATAGAGAGATGCTTTTGAATAGTAAACACATTTTCTTATGTTTAAATACATTGCACGAAGGGTGTGACAGATATCTACTGCTATGTTTAAATGGCATTCATGACAATGTCGACCATGACTAACTAATGGCGAGTAATTGGTGTACGTAGCAGCAATGACAGTTAAGACAATGACAGAGGTTTCTGTAATACCTAATACTATCTTGATGTGTTTGCAATTTGTTTAATTTTAAATGACGTTGTTTTTTACTACTTATTCTGTGTGTTTGAATGATAAATTTTAGTTAATTTAGTTTATTAGGACGTTCGACACGGACGTGTCTCTTCTGGGAATATTTTAACAATTTGCAAAAATGTAAAGATCAGCCGCTTAAAACAATGATAAACCATTAAAGAAACTTCATCAAACAAGAATAACATGCACATTAATTGGTTCTAAGATGTCTAAAAGGGTTGTCTGATAGGTTACTACTAATAAATATATACATTGTAACTATTTGTCCAAAGGTAGGTATAATTTATTATATGATTGTACAGTGATGACTGATTACTGATATAGCTTACAGAACCAGTTCATATTTTACATAATGCATACTAAAATTGGAAATGAGAACATTAATTTACTTATATTGTGCTCTGATTGCATAATGTTAAATTCAGTATTTATATTATTCTATGGTGTTAATCTAGTCCCATTGTGACAGCTACTCACAGCTACTGCCCCTGATGGAATTTTTAATGTCAAGGGCTGAACTAGCAAAGTTCCGGCTGGGGAAGGACTGTACGACCAGCGGATGTTAGTCAGTTGGTTGCAGGAGGCTGGACCTGTTGGTTAGGATGGACTGGTTGACTACATAATTCTGGTGTGAACTCATCAGTGCACAAAACAGGGCAGATGCGGTGGCAAGACCAAGCTATGCGGAGGCTGAGGGATCGTAAAGATCATACACACACAACTCCAGGAGCTGCAGAAGCTTAGGGAGGGAGGGGGTCGCTACCAGCTTCAGGACCCAGGCCCCACTCGGGAGGACTTACGGTGCTGACACGCAACGATCAGGCGTCCCACTGAAGCTACGCAGTCCAGGCGGCGGGAGGAGGGGGTTTCGCCACCGGCTAGCCCACGTTAGATAAGTAAAGAAGGCCTATTCCCAAAGGGAATGGGTTACCAGCCCTACGTTAACCTCCGACTGCATCTACAAGGAAACTGAGGCCTAATGGCCCAGAGTCTCAGTACTGTAGTGTACTGGAGTCCCTAATCTGATGGGCTTAGAAGGCATAACAACAAGATTATTAGCAAAAGGGATAATATACCTAGTCTAGTGCAACTTATATATGACTACTTTATACTCTGCGAGGTTGCTGCAACCTCGTGCACAATTCTGAGAACTAAGTTTCATTACACTGTCAGGCAGGAAGATTGGAGCATCCGCTGGTAGACTTACTGTAAGCGAGAAATGTTTGTGCAGGTGATTTAATTTCACGGGTGGTGTAAAAATGCAAAAATTAAATAGTCTGCAGCATTAATGGCAACAATTATAGGCTCAAGTGCCCCCAAACATGAGAAATTAAATAGTCACAAAATAATTGATAGACAAAATACAAAATTTGATAGCCGAGAAATATTCTAGTTTTACAGTACCTGCATGAGTGAGGTCGCGCCGGCCTGTGTCGCTGAAGTCTGGGCATACGCCGTGCGGCGTCATGAAGAGGAACCAGCTGTAGCTGGGAAGCCGCCTGTGCTTTGGGTTACCCTTATTGGATATTTGGGGAACATGCGAGTGTCTCACTCTCCCAAAAGCGAGTGTTCATCCTCATGGAATCTTGGGGATTGTGTAACAAAAGTTGTGGGGTTGGGCCTCCAGTGTGCGGAGTAGGATTAGAGACAGTGCTCTCTTGTACTGGAATAGCCTGATTAAGTGGCAGTTTCTCTCTTAGATGCTGGTACAGCAGCACTTATGGCTGGCAACTATTCGGCGGAAGAGGGCAGGCTCTACCTGCTTTACCGACATTGTGGCTCTCCCTCACAGTTGTGTGGTTTGGTCAGCGTGGCTGTGTGCATGGGGGGCGCCTGGCACTAGCGTGTCAGCACCTGTGCAAAGTCCTCCCAGCGTGGGGAGGCCTCTCGTTAAACCGGGGATACACCCACGACCTACTGACCGCCGGTGGTCCTGGTTGTGGAGCACATGAAGTTATAGGAAACCTGTGGGAGTAGTCAGTAGAGAAGAAACGTTGCAGTACATTGAGGGTCACACACATTCCACAGGGCCAGGCATGAGGCCTGGTGACTGTTGCACTGAATAAGTGGTTGGCACTACTATTCTTCCATATATATTTTCGGGTATGGCAATTTGTATATCAGTTAGACATAGTTGTCCAGCAAATGGCTGGATGTATGATTGTAAGCTGATTTTAAATCAAAACCATGACAAGCTGTCGCTTTAACAGGTTCAAAACCTTGGGGTGACATTCTTGTAGTTGGTTTTGTACTTCTTATTCTGTGTGTTTGGAGACAACTATTTTCAGGTATTTTTTTTATTATTATCTATTCCAACGTTTCAAACACGTAAGTGTCCTCTTCAGGGAATATGTAACGGTTTATAAAAAATGGTAATGAAATAGCCTTAAAAGAAACTAAGCATTAAAACAATGACTAATGAGTGGTTCATACTCAGAGAAATAACCTAAAAACACCGTGTCAAATGGTTTGGATTCAATGTGATTAATAAAAATGCTACTTTCATTGGTTCCAAGATGTATATGCCGTTTCCTTTGGATAACATTTAATGGCTTCTAATAATAAATATCTATACATTGTACTTTTGTGAAAGAGTCATGTCAAATGTTAATATACCAGTTACATATTTTATAAAATGTCGAACATAGTTGTTGATAAATTTTTATTATACTATTTTAAATAATCTATAAAATGGTTCTTTTTGTCTCAAAGCAGTAAGAAATAAGCCATATCACTATGTATAATCATATACTAAATTATATACCTTTTGACAATAGATACAATATATAGATATTATAGAATTAGTAAACAAAATGTTATCAGACAACACTTTTAGACATCTTAGAACAATTAATGTGCATTTTATTCTTAACATTGTATTTTAATGTTTAGTCATTGTTTTTTAGGCTATTTCTTGATCATTACCTTTATAAACTGTTACATTCTCCTGAAGGGACACGTTTTTGAAACATCGGATAATGGATATTAATGAAATTACTTCTATTTTGAAATTTAGTGTCTCCAAACACACACAGAAAAAAGTATAAAAACCAACAATGAGACCATCTGTGTCATCTAAAAATCAAACAAATTGCACATAGGCGTTCTTATAAACAGAAGCTTCTCATTTTTCCCTTAAACCCCCTCAATTTGAGATTTTTTGTATTTTGTTTGGGCATAGGGGTTTAAACATTATGTTTTACTCTTCTTTTATACATCTCCACCACAAACGTCATTTTTAGGGGTTACCAGAGGATTTATGTTTCACTATACAACAACAGTGTCTTAACCTTTTTTTTGGCGGGTAGTTATTTCAAAAAAAGAAGAGAGATAGGGAAGTACTGAAGGGTGAGAAGGAATATTAGTTGATGATCTGAGACTGGATCTTTCCCGTCATGGTATGCTAAGAATATTCTGAATAGTGCTGAAGATAAGTTATCTTTCATTTAGGAAAAAAAAAGCAAGAAACCTATCATATTTGGATCTAAAGAAGGCTGAACAAAATGCAATAAGATTTTCAGTTGTATGCAATGGTGTAAAAATATCGACTCAAAGAAGTGGTTGTGAATTGCAGATTGTTATGTAAGCGCTCCGCAGCATGTGGAACCGCTGAATGAGGAGCGATTGGCAGCGATTGGAGTGTCGTGGCGGTGCCGCTGGGCGCTGGTGGTGGTTGTTGTTTGGCGTTTGTTGATAATTAAGCGTGTCTGTATTTGTGTTTAGAGGCCTGGGCGTTTGGGCATCCTGGGGGGGGATGCCATGCTGGTCCATGATTACAAAACACAATACCGAGGTGGCCCATGTTAAAAGAGACGTGGGTCATTGTGAACGTGTGCGGCCGTCTTGGTAACCGGGGTTGCTCGCCAAGGGTGCCAGGACAGTCAGAGGCTGGACATGGGGCCATAATGCGTCCATGGACTTGCTCTCCTTGCGACAGCGAGACGGCGCAGACAGAGCCTGTACGATTCCGAGGATTTAGCCTTGGCATTGTGCAACTGTGGAAAAAAAAAGTTTTGGGGGGTGGTGGGCAAGGCACGTTATTGTGAAGGAGCAGAGGTATTTAACAAGCGTGTGTTATCGTCGTGTTTTGGATGGGAAAACCAACTGGGAGAGTGTGACTCTGTGTTTGTATACATCATTTGTGACTGGGTCACGAAAGACGGCAACTTTGATTGCATATATCAAAAGGCTTGCCATTTCTTGATAGGTGTTTGCAGCTTTTATTGGCCTTGGGATCTGGGAAGTGAAGGCTTCCGCCAGTACACAGTTGCATTTTCTGGCATTTGGGAGGGCTGCTTGTTGGCATTGTGTTTTGCTTGTTCCTTTTTCATCGTAGGCTTGCTTTAAGAGAAGCGGGCTTGGGCCCCAAGTTTGAATTGACTTCATCTCTTCAATGAAGGTGGAGTGGAAATGCCATATCACTTCATGTCATCCTCCCCCACTGGGGTATAATTTTGACGCATTGAAAAGGCGGCTCAAAATTAGAGCCAGTAAATTATATAAACCAGATGTGAAGTGAAACAGGCGCTCAAAAGGAATGGCGACGTGCGCTTATGCACAGGAATACGGTAATGCAATAATGCACAAACACAATACAAAACAGCACGCCTTGCAAAGAGGCAATGCAGAGTAAGGCTACAAAACTAAATAAAATGTTCATCTAAATAGTAATCATATACAAAATTTAATGTCAGAATACAGTAATTCACAGTATATACACATATAAAACATGGGAATAAGCCGTATGCAAGTATCAGTAAAAAAACATTAGTGAACAAATGTAAACAGAACACGCAATTGTATATAAACATAAGTATACATTGAGAATAGATGCACATATCAACTAACACTATGATAAAAAAAACTTGATAATCACTCAACAAAAGTCCATATGTCCAAACTATGATTGTGAAACTAAATATTATTGGAAAAGTCAGTTATCATTATTGTCTTTAAACACTGTTTTGTTTGAACCATTGCCATGGTGGGTGAGAGAAGCTGACGCGTCTGGTACGTGTCTGTCATGTTACACCATTAGAATCCCATTCTGCTCCTGCCGGGTTGGGGTCATCGTGTTAGGCACCAGGATCATGTCCAACGAACTTGATGATGATTACGGCATGGGCCAGCAGATTGGTCACATGGTCATCGTTGTGAGACGCTTGGCATGTGGACACTGGATGCATGGACGGAACACAAGTAGTATGTATAGTGCAAACGATCAGTACGCAACGATGGCTGGTGATATCGCAAGGATTACTTCGATTAATTTTGATGGCGTCCCGACGGCTTTAGTCGACATTTGTGCTGATTATGTTATCAGAACAGTCAACCAAGCAGGATATGGGAATAACGTCAGAATAAGCGGTGTGATGGCGTCTGCGCTAGTCCAAGACGGGACTGTGACCAGCACCGCGACTAGCGATAGTGATGACGACGTCATCTACATGGGCACCTCGCCCGCACCGGCAGCCAGAGCGGCGGTGCCGGTGGAAGTACGTGAAGGCGATGGTGATGATGATGAAAGCTTAGGCGGTGTGAGCAGCAACGGAAGCCGCAGCGGCAGTAGCAGCAATCGCGAGGAGAGCAGCGGCGAAGAAAGCGGCTGTGAGACTGCTCATGGAGTCGGGGACTCTCGATTCAGGTAGACCATTTATACGTATATACCTTAGCAAATGTAGCCAATCATAACGTTGGGCTTTGTTGAATCTGTGGCCAGATGTAAATGCAATGACCTCAAATGGGCGAAACAATGTATATGGACATCACCATTTGCAGGGTGATGAATGATCCCCAATGTTCCGACACAGACGAGATGGGCGCAGAATCCGCCGCTAGCGGCTCTGTTAGCGGCAGAGCCGCTGATGATGAGGTCGCTGGCGACCTCGTAATACGGGCTAGTGGCGCATCCGTCGCCAGTCTCGGGACCGGTCGTATGGTTCTGCGTCGGTCGAGATTGTGCGTGAAGAGACTGCGGCAAGGACACGAAGCCTGGGCGGCACACTGCTGGATGCCAGAATGTTGAGACTGCCCCGTGCAGGTATGTGGCTTAATATAATATACATGCATGTCATGAATGTAATGAGATGAACCAATAATTAAAAAAAAAAAATTTTGGGTAGTATATAAAAAAATTTTGTTAATCGGTATTGACGTCATGTTGAACATTTTGCAGATCGCGTGCGCCAAAGTGATCTCCACTTGCACTACTTTGGCCACGCTGCAGCTGATATGCTGGCGGCCAGATGGGGGTGCCCGCTGAGCGGGTCCTGCGCTGGTTCCGGCGGGTGCACAGAGGACGCAGGCTGCATAGCTGCAGATCATGCGGATGTGCACTATGCCTTCCAGTGCCTCGTGGGTCCCGGCGAGGGACGCCTGCTGCGGCTCGACAGGAGCCCTCGCGTCGCCAGCGCGGCGGGGAAACACATGAGGCATGGGCGCAGCGATGGAACCATTAATTTAGAAGTGGAGTGACATGACGGATATGTTGTTTTCCCAAATTATGGATATATGTGCTGTAATATGTGATATGAATTTCGTGTAAAAATGTGCAGTGTTGCATCAATTATTGTGTTTAGTGAATATGGATAGTCTGCAGATGTTGAAAAAAAATGAAAACAAATAAAACTGTCAAAAGAAAGTAAGTGTGGATTGTTCAATAAATTTGACACAGGTTGTTTATATTGAAGTGGGGGGCTGTCCTAAAGTATTGGTTTCGCGGCGAACCAGTCTTGAACCCATTTTAATATCTTCTAATAGAGGGGTTATAAAATGTGAGCCTTGATGGAATGAAGCGTTAGGGCGTTTTTGTATGAAATAGAGAGTAGGTCAGGCACAGTAATTGCATTAGAATGGCTTTTGAAAGCAAAGGCTAATGTTCCGTCCCAACTGAGAGTGACGCGCGGGAACAATGTAGAGTAAGACACGTCATATGAGGTCATGGTGGGCACTTGATCGTAAACCAAGTCTTTGTCCAGTGGTATGTCCCTGAGACGGATTAAACAAACATCATTGGCGTTGAAAATTTTCAAATATAAGATTGCTTGTTGACCACGATGCGGGCGGCATTTGTCCAAAATGTAAATTGTTAGTCTGAAACACCCGATTAGCACCACGGAGAGGGAGATAATGACGCATATTGTGATCAAAGACGAATTGATATCAGCCATCCCGGCGACGACAGGGTCAACTGAAGGCCGCATGGGGTCTGTCCTGATAACATATGCTGTTGTTGTAGTGGCATTAGTTGCCATCAATCCCATGATTAGAGCAGAACGAAAACGTACGAAAATGAAAACTAAGCCAATTGTTAGAGTGGTGTTCCATATGAATATTACAAAGGCCATAACAACCTCTGTTAATCCTGAGTCGAAACGGGGTGTAAAGGATCCCAGATTACCCGTTTCGTAATCATAAAACTCAGCTCGTTGCGGCAGCAGCGGTATTCTGTGCTCGTTCGTTGAGGGAGAGGCGGGTTCCAATGATATTATGTCCTGCAGACGTGGGGGCGTTTTAACAACTGTGCGTGCGTTTGTAACATTTGTAATAATCTTGTCATCCAGGTGTTGTAGCTGTACAACATTCAAGGGGTAAGATATGTCGATAGTGGACTGGTCCTGGGAACAATCGGCATAGTGGGGCCGCATTGTGAAAAGATCGGTAGACAAACCGCAGTCGCAGGGTAAATGCAAGATTGCGTGTTTGTTGATAGCTCTGAATGTGTCTGGCTTATCTACGCATTCGACACGAATCGGAGAGGGCACATTAGCCAGTAGAAACGCCGAGTTATCCACCTGAATCACATTTGAGTCTGGGGGTGAAACTGAATGGGTGAAACTGCAAGCAGGTGTTATTCGATTGTTGACTAGAAGCTGGTATAGGCAATGATCCGCCCTTTGGTTGTACATTATGTGGGGGTACGGACACACGAAATCATTTTCCTTGCAAATTTGATATTCGTGAGAGTTCAAAACCCGTATTGGTCCCTGTCCCGCGTGACCACAATGTAATCAGTGTTGGTGTAGAGGGTGGAACTGCGGTTGATGCTTGCGGAAGAAGTCGAGTGAAACGGGACTGGGTACGCCAAAATTTTGTACATGTCAAAAACATGATTGGCTCGCAGTAGAGGGATTTTGATGGACACTAGAACGGTGTCGCCAAATTTGTAAGCTATTGCGTGCGCAGTGTCGTAGTAGTAGTTCCAATTTGGCTCAACTGGTAGGGCTTGTAAATTGCGCTTGACCAGATGAGGTCGCAATGAAGAAACGACGTTTTTCAAGATGTTAGGTGTGATTAGATCACTGGGGAGCTTGCCGGCGTGTAGCAGATTTATTTGACTCCTGAAGACGCGTATGTCGTGCAGAGCGTCAGCGATAAGAGCAGACTGCTGTGATTGTCGCTGTGCGGTCATTACGACCTGATCAAGAGCTCTGATAATGTTCAAATCATCTTGGATGTTGTCAAAATGATCAAAGATAGCCGTAACACGCTCGGTGATGTTGTCCAACCGAGCCATGGTTATAGACAAAGCGGCGTTAGTGTTGTTTATGTGAGCCCGCAGGTTTTTGAAATTCGATGATGTGGCGTTGCGAAATTTGGAGAGGTAGTCGAAAACAGAGGTTATGTCCTTCTGATTTTTGTGAGAATTGAGTAACGTTGTGCGTATATATTGTTCCATTTTCCTGATGTCGTGGGAACTGGCTACGCCGAATAAGCTGGACAGAAGATATGAGATGTCCAACAATGCCCGCTTGCTGTTGGGCTTTATGTGCAGCATGGCTAGGTCGTTAACTAGATAAACCACCTCTTGATTGTAAGCAGTAATCAGCCGTGAAACGTGGCTGTTTTCCAGACGAAGTGAAGTGTGAACATATTGGCATTCGCGTTCGAATGACCAGAAGGTGTGGCAATAATGGGCATCAGTCGTGTGGTTGGCCAGAGACGACAATTCGTGGAAAGCAGGTATCTTGACTGCAAATTCAGCATTTTCGTGTCCAACAATTTTCCTGAGAGATCTGTCTTCATTGCGAAAAAGTAAGCCCGCACTCTCTCGCAACTCGTAACGGAGTGCGCGGGCGGGAACGGTGCTGAGGAAAGCTAACAAAGTGACCGCGAGAGGGCTCATGTTTAAAAGAGCTTCAGCCCCCGCAGAGCATGTGCTAAGTAGGCGACACTATCAGGCGTCGCACGCTGCGTGAGGCGGGCGTCGCTAATTGGAGACGGGCGAGTGCTACAGGCGTCGGTTGATGTCAAGCGGTGCTGCCTGCTGTGAGTTTAAGATAAGCTGGGACGGGGAGGGTTGTGGAGCTAGGCGCGACTGACTTGTTTATCCCATGGAAATATTGCCAGATGTTTTGAGTGGGTGGCAGCTTCGTTTGCAGTGTAGTGTGGTGTAATCTTTTTGAGAATATATTGTGGGCAGTGTGGTTTGTTATTGTAGAATGGTGTGGAGCGGCCAGTGCAGGTTTTGAAGAACTGAAAAGATACACTCTTCACTACAATTCGGGGCAGGTGGTGAGCAGCAGTGGAATTCTTCTTTATATTTGAAGGTGATGAGTGTTTTTGTAATGTGAACTGCAGATGTGTTTGGGTGACTCCGATGCCTGTGTTGCGGGCGTCGGTTTAACTGAATGTGACTGTTAGACTAAGCGATGGTGCGTCAGTTGAATCTGGTGGTTGTAGAATTGAGATGAGTTGAGATGAGTATAATTGGCATTTGGTGAGCAGCAGTGGAAGGCCTGGGCAGCAGGCATCCTGAGGGGGGTTGCCATGTGAACTGCAATATCGTAATGTAATCCACTGCAAATCGGAAACATAATCATTATGAAATTGCATGTGAAAGACTAATAGCTACTGTGGTCAAGTTGTAACAGATGGTATGTGTTTTTTGTTTGATCAACAAAAGCGTCGATGTACGAACCACAGGAGGAAAGGGGTGGCTGGGCTGTGATGGGGGGATGCCATGGGTTTTTGTCAAAACACAATAGAATGGCCGTGTTAAAGAGACATGGGTTTGTTGTCAACGTGGCCGGCCGTCTGGGTAACCGGGGTTGCTCGCCGGGTCCCAGGACAGTCAGAGGCTGAACATGGCGCCATAAAGCGTCCATGGACTTGCTTTCCTGGTGACATAACGGCGCAGACAGAGCCTGTACGATTCCTAGAATTAGCCTTGGACTGCGTGTCGACAATGGGGGAAAAAAAAGAAAGAAGAAAAAACGATTCTGGGGGGGGGGGCCGAGGCACGTTATTGTGAGCACGGGGGAGCAGAGGCCTTTAATAGACGTGTGTTATCATCGTGTTTGGACGGGAAAACCAACTGAGAGAGTGTGACTCTGTGTTTGTATACATCGTTTGTGACTGGGTCACGAAGACGGCAGCTCTGATTGCGTATATCAAAGGCTTGCCATTTTTTGATAGGTGTTTGCAGCTTTTTATTGGCCTTGGGATCTGGGAGCGAAGGCTTCCGCCAGTACACAGTTGCATTTTCTGGCATTCGGGAGGGCTGCTTGTTGGCATTGTGTTTCGCTTGTTCCTTCTCATCATAAGCCCGCTTTAAAGAACGGGCCTGGGCAATCGCCCAAGTTTGAATTGACTTCATCTCTTCAATGAAGGTGGAAAGTGGTCGTTCGTCCTTAGTCCAGTCGATGTCTACTAGACAACTGGTATCGCGGCCGAAAACGGCTTGGGAGGGCGTTATTTTAGAGATAGAGTTGGGCGTATTGTTGATCACGTTACATGCTGTAGTCAGAAATTTGGGCCATTGGTCAGGTCGGTCCCTGGTGAGACATTTCAGAAGGTTAAGTATGTTCTGGTTCTGGCGTTCGACTTTCGCAGTGGACCTAGGGTGAAAACAGGAAGCGAACGATAGTTTGATGCCAAATTTGTCGGACATTTGAGCGTACACTTTGCTGACAAAGGCTGGTCCATTGTCGCTTATGATAGTTCTAGCAAAACCGAAAGTGGAGAAGACGTGGTCGTATAAAGCTTGGCTCGTGTCCTCAGCAGACGCAGATTTTAAAGGTACAGCAATTACATAAGAAGACAACAAATCAACAACGGATAAAATGAACCTGTGACGACAAGGTGACAATTCGAAACTCCCGATGTGGTCGATAATGATGCACTCAAAAGGTTTGGACGGGGGGCTGATGACACATCGTTGGGTACGTTGTGGGTTGAGGGAAGACTTTGTCAACAGACAAGTTTCACAATTGCTAATATATCGTGTGACGTCGCTGTCCAAGCCAGGCCACACATAAAGCTCACGAATTTTGCTTATGGTTTTAAACATGCCAGAGTGATGTAGTAGTTTGTCGTGGTATAATTGAACCAATGTGGTATGCATGTCAGGGGGAATTAGAACACGTACTACAGGGGTTCCGTCTCTGTTAGTCTGGTGAACCACTAACAGTTGATGTGGGCCGTATAGGCCATGTCTATTTTCACGGGACACACAGTAATTGTAGCGTTTCTTTGTAGTGGGCGTCTGGTTGTCTTGCAGATACTTTATGAGGAGTCCAGACCTTTGATATGGGCGGTCGTGGCATTCGTAGCGGAAGTGTTATCAAATACCCATTTGTCAGAATGGGTATTAGTAAATTGAATGTCCTCGTTGTGTTCTTGGTGTGTTTTGAGTTGAATCGATGTTATCCGGAGCCAATTTGTCATGGCTGGCGCTATCAGTGCCGGCTGCCACAGCGTGTCCGGGTGTGCGGTCAGCAGGGCATGCGCCACCGTTTGATGGCCAAAAACCAGAGCGCTGGGCATTGATTTGCGTCCTTGGCGCTTGTAAACAGGTCTTCAATGTGAGGTCAGCAGGGCGTGCTATACTGTGTGATGAACAAAAGCCAGAGAGCTGGGCATTGTCTCGCGTCCTTGGCGTTTGTGAACAGGTTTGTGCTGGTTCGTAACTTTTGGCGCTAGAGCCTGACGTTGAGTGAGGTTTGTACGGGTCGTCGGCGGCTGTTTTTCGCGCGGCGCGTGCAGCGCTTCTTGTGACGACATCGATGCCAGGGGAGTAAGGGAATGAATCCAAATTAGGGTAGGACGAATCTTGTGGTGAGGGGGCATCATAAGACCTACGACTAAGCGCGTCGGCCAGAAAATTCGATTTTGTGCCAATGTGGACAACTTCAAAATCAAAATTACATATGAACAAGATCCAGCGATCAACTTTAGGGCTAGGCTGACGTTCCGACTTGTTTCTCTGCAGCAGCTGGACGAGACTGTTGTTGTCACAATACAATGTGAAGCGTCTGCCTAGAATGAAATGACGGAATTTTTCAAACGCATGTACAACTGCTTGTATCTCCAGCTCGTAAACCGGTCTCTTGCACTCTGATTCGCTGAGACCACGGCCGGTGAAAGCGACGGGGAGAAGACGACCATTTTCGTCTTTGTTAAATATACCCGCACCAATGCTGTACGTTGATGCATCTGTCATTATGAAGAAAGGCTTGTCAAAATTGGCGAAATGGAGAAAAGGTTTCTGACCCATGAGCTGTTTGAGGGTGTTGAAAGATCGCTGACACTCGTCCGACCAGACCCATTCGGTTTTAGGCAGGGTAAGTTTCTGGAGAGGTCGCAGAAACAGGGTGAAGTAATTGCAAACGCCCAAGAATCCTTTTAGGGATTTCCTATCGTTGTGTTTTGGCTCGGGATAACTGGTTAGAGCTGAAATGTGATCCGTAGAGGGGTGATGCCGTCTTGACTGATCTCGTGACCGAGATATTTGACTGAGCGCCTGGCAAAACAACATTTGTTTTGGGAAATTTTTAAGTTTGCATTGTGTAACGCCTTCAGGACGTTTTCCACGTCAATCAGATGCTGTTCGAATGTGTTCGAGAAGATTAGGCAATCGTCTATGTAAACCAAAACCGACTTGTTTAAATAGTCTTTGAGAACTATGGACAGAGCCTTGGAGAAGCTAGCGGGCGCCCCGCTGAGGCCTTGAGCGGTGGTTTGGAACCGGAATGTAGATCCGTTCCAATGGAAACCTGCCATGGGCCGAGAATCTTCGTGTAGGGCGAGCTGGAAAAAATCCGCTGGCCAAATCTAACATACTATAGAATTTGGGCCTATTATCGCTCAGTATGTCCACAAAGTTGTTGAAATTGGGCATGGAATATTTCAAAAATAACGATTGACTGTTGAGTGATCTCAGATCTACACATAATCTGTATTCAGGCGAAGCCGGTTTTGCCATGTGCTTCTGTGACTTTTTGCAATGCTTGCGAATTGCCAGCAGGGGACTGGCGTACAGTATGTCCTTGTCCTGTTCGATTACACCCTGATCCAGTAAATATGTGATTTGCTTGTCGATCTGCTTTCGGATTTCAGGCGGGAACCTGAAAGACTGACAGTCCTTGTATTCGCATCCGGACGCATAATGATTTTGTGTTGAACTACATCACAAAATCCCAGGTTCTTCTGCTGATCCATGAAAGCGTGTTGATTGCGGTGAAGCATGCAGAGAAAGTCTTTACGTTCGGACTCGGTGCATTCTGCTTGCGACAAATCGAAGTCGTCGTAAGTGGAAAGACGAGAGGGGGCAGGGCGCGATTGTGAGGATGTGCGTTCGTGCGGGGTGCATTGTGGCACGTTGACGGCACAAACATCGTCACACACACCAGGGCCCACGGGTGTGAAAATGCCCAGATGTTGGCCCGGGCGAATGAACAGCATGCTGTCGGATGTATTATTTATTACAAATGGAGACGACTACGGCAGCGGGGCTGGATGATATGTGGTCAACGGCGTCACATGGCCTGTGTGATATGCCGAGGAGGCCGCTGGGTAGATCAGTCCGCGTATGACGGTCTGTGATGCGAGCTTTGATGAGGTAGGACGAATGAGGCTCTATAGGAATGTGTTCGATGGCATGAAGCTTGTATGAAGTGTCCAAGGACAGCACATGCCTGGTGAAATCCAGCACAGCGTGCGAATTATGGAGAAAGGTGCGACCCAGTATCAACGAACGATTTAATTGCGGGAAAAGGTAAAACTTCTCGTTCAAAGTTAATGAACCAATGGTGAAATGAAGGGTGATAATGCCAACAGGCGTGAAAGATTTGCCGTCTGCCGTGGAGAAACATTTATCAGTGGGTAGCATTTGGGACTTGTAAGTGGGCAGTAGGCGACGGAGGGTTGATAAGGCACAGCAGGAGACTGCGGCCCCCGTGTCCACGAGCGCGCCAACACATCGGTTGGTCGCCTTAAAATGTAACATCACCACTGAATCATGATACAGGCGGACGTCCATGAACCTGCTATTGTTGACGGCTTGGAATGATGGGATTGGGGATGATGGATGATTAGTGGTGGTTATGACATGTGGCGCGCTTAACAGTTTAAATCTTGTGGCGGGCAGTCCACCACATTCATTTCGCCCGTTTGACGTGACCGGGAAATGCTGCGCTCGTGAGATCTACTGCTGAAGTGCGAATCAGGGTAGCGCGGGTTGCTTTGATCACGGGGTTGTAATGTTTGCGGCCGTTGGGCGGTGGGCTGCCATAAGTGTGTCCACGAGACCTTGACCTGGAGCAGTCAGGGCGAGACCTGCTGCGTGAATTATAAGCGTGAACCATAGCCATTGCGAGACGAGCTACGATGCCTGCTGTCACGCCTGGGGTCACGCCGTCTGCCGCGGGAATCATTGCGCCGCGGGCGGAATGACACTGGGTTGATGGACTCGCGAGCTTGGCGGCGGAGGTGTAACCGATGCTCAGCGCGTTCGGCGCTGCTAACTAGCGAGCGCATGTCAGTGTAGTTATCATCCTGTATCTCCGCTGCTATCTCTGGTAACAGCATGGAACAGTATGTGTCCACTTGAGTCTCGAGGGGAGGGTCGCATTCAGCAAAACGCTGTAAAATATCAGCGCTGAACTCGCGCACTGATTCGGAATTCTTCTGTTTCCGACGAATGTAATTTCGACGGAAAGATAGGTTCTTTTGTGCCATGGAGAAACTATTGCCAAGTTCGGTCATAACTGTCGCGTAGTTGCCGCGCTGTTCCGCGGTGAGTTCGAAATAGCGAACCCTTGCCATGCCATCCAATATAGTGGGGATAGCATTTGTGCGTTGGGCGTCTTCGCGGGGCCAGTTAAAGTAGTCGAAATAGACCTCGAGATCGCGTTGCCATTTTTCGAATGAGGAATACACTGAGCCGTCGAAACGCGGCAAAGTGACTGATGGGCCACGATGCGTGGACGGGCGTGGCTGTTCGGGGCGTTGCTGCATGGAAGTGGTCAGTTCTGACAACTTGTCGCACAGCTTGTCCAAGTCTGGGGCCGTCGACACATTCAACGCTGCCATGTGTTTGCGAGCGTCTGACACTTGTTGGCGCAAATCTGCAACTGTGTCGTTGAGGTTGGCCATGTCGGCCAGACTGGCTTTTAGTTGAGCCACATCGTGCAACAATTGTGCGTTAGCGGCTTTCAAATCTGCAATTTCACCCATGTTGACAATGGTGGTGTTGTTGTCCGAGGGGTGGTCGTCGTTGGGATGCTTAAAAATGACTTCACTGTCGTCTTCTGAGAAAGTCAGGCCCGTAAGATGGATGGGGCCGCGTGAGGCAAAGCCGCTATCAAGCGGTGATTCCTGTGGCGACGGTGGTCTGGAAGTCGACTCTGTTTTAGCAGGGGTTGAGGTGTTCATGAATCAAACGCCTGCTGGCTGGTGAAAGGTCTGAAAATATAAAACAGATGTATATTTTTAATTCAATCCTGAAATCTCCACCAGAATGTCATGCGGTGGAAATGTAAAGAGTCAAGAGTTGTTTCTACTATTTATTTTCCAGCCCAGATTACAAGAATACATTGGATTATATACCCATAGAACTCCGTTCCCTGTGCAGACTATTCTCTGGCCGACTGGGACCTAAGCCCTTAGACGGTGAGAGGATCTATCTTGATGTAGTTGTCGACGCGACGGGTCAGATGTTGCCTTCCTGATGACCATCACTTGCGGTTGGGACAAGGCATACCTGCCTCCCCATTTGCACAGTGTGGCAATGTACAAAAGCTGGACTTCATGTATGATGATCCTGCCTACCGGCAGGTGCGCATCGAAATGGACACCTCCGCAGCAACTTGGGAAAGGCAGTGCGACCAGACAAACTAGCCACCCAGCTCTCCATCTTGTCTCGCTTACTGTTGCGCTCGCGAGCATCATGTGCCGATCTCCCTAGCCCCCAAGGAAGTCGCGTGCCCCGCATTGCCTGACTCAAGCGACAACTCAGAAGAGTGCCGTGTGGGTCGACAGTTACGTGGTCCGCTAGGAACGTGATGTCATCTGCAGAACTTCTTCTTACATAACGCCCCGCACACAATGCAATCAGCGTGTCAGGTTCACTGCAGAATCGGCGGATCTCCTTGTTGGCCCTCCACGGCCCTCCACAAGCTGTCGGTCACTCTCCGCAGCGTGACAACTTGCTGTCCCCACTCTCCCGCGACTGGTGGCCATCATCAGAGCAAAAGTCCAGAACTCTTCTCATGACTGAAGCCATCATTGTCCGGGCTGTGTCGACATCGATAGCCCCCACTCTCTTGGACAGGGTGAACGGATGCAGATCCGCCGCCCTCTGATTCCTGCATGGACAGGTCAACATTAACGCCGCCCCACAAAGTAGGGGGGCCGAATCAGCCATGCTGGCTCATCCATGCTGGCTCCCTCCCCCCAGCCTTCTATAGATCTACGAAGGCCCTCAGAGCTGTAGCCCAACCCGAAAAAAGGACAAATACTCTGTAGTATGTCATGATGTTTTTTGCCGCTATTCTGATGGTCGTCCAGCTGATGGCCAAGCCACGCACGGCTGACCCTGGACCATTCCAGTATTCGCACGCCCATGGCCCCGTATGTTTCCCAAAACGGCACGGCCGCCTCGAGTGGCGATGGTTTACTCAGCAGCCGCCTGCGGCTCTGCCTACGTAAACAAGGCAATGGTTTACTCAGCAGCCGCCTGCGCTACGCACGAAAACATATGTTGTAGCTGTTGCTGTCCACGCGGCCCCTACTCCCCTGCACAGGACAGTAGAGACCTCACGTTGCTGCCTTTTTTTTTCTTTGGGGTCGCGGCTGCGAAGACGCCGACCTAGTAGTCACGCTCGCGGATCGTTGTTTCAGCTTTGCAATGACTTTGAGCATCAGCTTCATCTTGAACTTTTCCCACTGCGGGTTCCTTCTCACCAAATGCGAGAATCCCCCCCTGGTTGAACTACCATCCCTGAGCGACCCTCCCTCTCCCCCAAGTTTCATCATAAAACCACGGCAGAATGGGTGGGAAGGGAGGAAGCCGTCGTTTACTGTTGAAACTTCTCCACCAAGCTTTGGGGTCGCGCCCATAAAACTGAACACCCCGATGTCATTTGTCTAAGATTGTTGACTCTCCAATACTCGAAGAAGCGTCGCCGGTTTACACTAGCGACCTCCTCCGAATAGGAAGAGTGCTGCGGCGACATAACCACAAGGGCACGCGCCTCTGTCTAGATGAAGGGTTTAACATTCCTAGTGCTAAGCCACTTTTCTTTGATTGGTCTACGGCCATGCCCCGCTTTACACGGGACGTCGGTGTGCATCTGAATCTTGGTGATGTTGTCGCTACCCACTTCAATCACTTTGAAGGGGGCCAATCCATGGCTGCGCCGTGAAGCACATCTCGCTTGTTTGGAGGATGAAATAGCAGCACGCGATCACCCACCGCGCATAGTCCATGTGCTGTGCGCCTCTGTTGTTCCATTTGGCAACCCAGTAACCTCGAAAACAACTTCCGCTGCTTGCATTGCAAGATTCCTCTGATGAAAGACGTGGGACAAGTAGCACTGAGGCACCGCCCCTGTCGTCACACCCATACATCAACTCCACGGAAGTAATGGATCTGCATCCTATTGACTGTAAAACAATCGCTGTGGTGTGGATGGGACCCTGTACTGGGGCGTTACATTGTATGCCATAAAGACATACGGCAGCATCTCGTCCCAATTTTCTCTACGGGGAGGTCGTGAACGTTGTTCGATTATTTCACAATACATCTCACAGGATAGCTTTGATGGTTTTGCTGCTCCTTTCTACCATGCCGTTGCATACGGTGTAGTCCGCGATCTGTCGACGCCATACAGCTTGCATAACTCATCGCAAAAGATGATTATCAAACTCTCCTCCCCTGGTCGCTGTGAAGTCGGCAAAAGACGTCATGTCGCGCGATATAATCCCCTAAAGAGCACATCCGCGACTGCCTCCACTGTTTTCCATAGTAGGGGATACAACTCCATTCGTTTGGAGAAGTGAGTCTTGAATCACGCAGATAACGATGCCCCCGTGCTGGTCTCGGGAAGCAGGCCTTGCAAATCAATTGCGACCTGCTCGTGTGGAAATCCGATGTATTCATGCTGCATGGGGCGTTACCACCCCCAGATCCCGACTTGCATTGGTGACACGTGAGATTGCACGGCACATCATTTTCACATCCCCGTGCATCCCCTGCCCAGGCAAAACGTCGACGCAGCAGCTCCAACACGCCCATAACCCAAATGGCTTACGCTTATGCACGTGCACGCATTGCCAGACGCTTTCCCTGCCAGGCGACTGGCACGAGAGTTAGTCGCAGCTTCTCTTCTGGTTTCCACTTAGCGAGTAGTGTTTTACGGAGGCGCCACACCGCCCTTTCCCCCTGTAGATGTCGCTCCACCAGCGTCCGTACATTTGCACCTCCTGCATGCGCATCGTTTCCCCACTTCGCCTTTAGTTCGGGCGATTCGTTTGGATAAACTGGTCGCTCCCTTTGTGCCTCGCACCACCTCCTCCACAGAGAAGTGATTCAGCACTTGCTGGCACTGATTTTCAGCGTCATTGACAGACTGGCCCATGATAAGCGGGCTCAGCTCTGCTTCTTCTTCTGCCTCCACTTCATCAGACTCCTCCCCATGTACCAATGGTCTTGGTGCGGGGCTGCCCAGCGACGCTTTCTCAGCCAGTCGCGCTGACCTTCACACCACGATATTCTCAGGCGCCAAAAGGATAGCATCTCGGCCTCTACAAGAAGAAGGTCCAGGTGGGTGCGGTTTGGCAAGTCGAAAAGTCGGCGAAGTGAGATAAACATTAAAGTCTACCCCATCCACCAATTCTGGTTCTTCATGGTCGTCGTCAGAATCAACATCGCGCGCCGCAAATTCCCATTTAGGCTCGGGTGCCCGACTGTGTTGATTTGCGATGTTGACGCAGGAGGTAGCATCCTCCTGATTTTCTTCCGAAGTCGCCTGAGTCGGTGTCCCGACATTTGTCCATTTTTTTCTTGTGAAACAAGCAATTGGGGCATTCCCCTAAATCGCACGGCTTGTGCTTACAAAATGCCTCTTTCAGCTCGGGGTAGTCAAGTTTGCACGACAAAGTGTCGGCAACCACGTTGAGTTTCCAGCGACGTGATGTATTTCCCATGGCTTGTACCAGCCCATCTCAACAATCCACCGCATATACATGTTGTTGGATTGATGATACTGCTGAACCCATGTGAGTGCTGCATGGTCAGTCCATATGACGACCAACGTGCCCCCTGGTGATGTCTCGGAAGTATCGCATGAAGAACACGACTGCATAAAATTCGCGCTTAGTGGCACAATAGGCCTGGCGACTCTTACACAGCGTCTTTGAGGCAAAGCCGAGCGGAACGAACCGCCCGTCTTGTTCCTGCTCCAGTGTCCCGCCGATGGCGAACAGACTCGCATCCACTTTCAGATGGAATGCGATGTCTGGTTTCGGATAGTAGAGAAGCGGTAGCTTCTCCATAAATTCTTCAATCTTCTCAAAAGCTTCCTGTTGCTCTGGGGTCCATCTAAACGACACCCCTTTGTGGTGGATCAAATCCGTGGAGCCGGGGGGGAAATCCCCCTAACCCACGAAGATATCGCTGCTCTCGTTCACCCTGGCCTCAACCCCACTGGTCTCGCCTGGCGTCAACACTTCTTCAGCCGGAAGCATACAATGCAGATGCCCGAGCAATATGCTTGGCATCTCATTTGTAGTGGGCTCAGCTGACGGTCCTGCCGGAGCTTCTTCCGCATAGTACAACCTACAGCCAACCCTGCGCATAGGCGGCTCAAAAACTCATACTCTCCGGGATCAACTGCCGGCTGGTCCACTCGCTTCCGTGTCGGGCTCCTATAGCATCTACGCTCGCGCTCACGCGGGTAGCTGCCATATTTGCCAAGCAGGAGGATTTCCACCCCCGTCCGAAGTCTGTTTGACGTCATCCAGGCGCTCCTCGCCCTGGGTTGATAGGTCGGTGATTTTTGGCCGCAACCAAATCACTTCTTGTAGTTCTCGGAACAACGTTCCCTGGTTCTCCAGAGTCAACGGAATGCTTCCGTCCTCCGCGACGATCTCCAGCGACGGCACGACGAAAAGGAGATCGCCTAAATTTGCGACCCCTTCTACCAGTACCTCGCGCCCCGCCCTGGAAAGATCTGGCAGATGCCAAGACACGCGCTGCACGCCACGAGAGCGGATTCGCACGGTCTTGTCCATTCGCACCAGGTCGTTGCTCTCCACCTTCAGCACCCTTCCGAACGGTATCTCGTCGGCGCCAATTCGCACTGTCCGTGCCCCGCAATCCAATTCAACTTCATATGTAGCGAGGAAGTCCATGCCGAGCAGAAGGTCGAGACCTTCTGACCGCCCGACATACACTGTCTGTTGATACGTCGCCCCTGCTAATAACAGGTCGACTTGGCACTGCCCCTTCACGTCGAGCGACTCTCCCCCAGCCCCTGTGAGCATGAGGTTCGCTGGTTGTAGCGGCGGCAGCTGCCCCTGTAATCTTGAATACACGGCATCCGAAAGTAGGCTGAAGGTGGTACCCGTGCCTAGGTATGTCGCAAGCGTGGCCCTTGCAGGATCCACGCGACACCTACACACGAGTACGGCTTTTGCGCACACTTGCGCGATGTCTTCTTTTGCTGGCAGACACTGATACGCCTCTCCCCGACGCAGCTCACGCAACGAATCGCGCAGCCCGTCTGGCGAAGAGGTGCGACAGTCGCCCTCGTCCACTGCTAGAGTGCACTGTTGATGTTGGATCGACGTTACTCGAGCCATGGGATGACAGCTTCTGTCCACGGTCCCTCGAAGGGTGTTCCGCGACTCCACCCCCATCTCCTCGCCCCTTTCCGACGCGACCACACGGCCCCCGGAAAGCAAAGCTTTTGTCTCTGCGTCTGGCTGTTTCCTGCACGTGCTACCAAACCGTCGTCCAGTCGCTACTAAATTAGTGCAACAATCTTGTACGTTCCCTCGACTGCACTCAGAAACGGCATGCGATGTGGTCGCGCCAAGACTCTCGTCCGGCTTGCTGCTCCCTGCATCCTGCCCGTCCCTCCCAGGTGTGAAATAAGCCCGGTCCCGAGAATCCGGCGGTCGCGGCGAGCCACTAGACCGAACCTCGTGACGAACACATCCTCCTCGAATGCCTAGGCCGAGCGAACCCGGAGGCCGACCCCGGGTCCTGTGACGCTCTCATAGGCGGCGAGACGCCGCCTTTACTGGCGACCCCTCCACCTCCCGAACCCGACACGGCACGCCCATGCACTGGACGCCCGATAAAATTCACCCCGGCTAGTAGCTCCCCATCATCTGCTGTAGACCTCTGAGGATGGTTGTCGCTCGTATCAGCGGCAGGGGAAGCTTGCGACTCAGCACCCCTGCCTACTCGTCTTCCTCCGTTTTCGTGGTGGCCCCAGAACTCGTGTTCTGGACCAAATTCTTTTTGATGTTGTTGTCGGCAGGTTTCTGCCCTTGCTCCATCGTGTTCCTTCCCGCGATGTCGGAGAGCGCCGATTGCCCCTCGGCGATACACTCGTGTGTTGCCCGAAAGCAACTGGTGCGGACGTGCCCTTCTGCTGGCACTCCACATTCTCTAACCCGCGTCCTCTGCCTTCCCGTTGACTGCCGCGCCGGCCTCGAGGCTCACTGCATCGAGATCTCGACGTAGCTGAAGCAGCTTTGGTTCCCTTGCCCGACTTCGTCTTCTTCGCTCCCTGCTAACTCGCACCGCTAACACCTGCTTCACCACAGTCTCTGCAGACGGGTGGTTGGATTTCTCCTTGTTAGCTTCCTCCTTTTCGCGTACGACATTCGCCTTGTAGTTGGTCGGGTCATCACGCGATTCGCGTCTGACCAATTCCTGGGTCAAGATGGCTAGATCCGATTCAGGATACATCATGACCTCGTCGCACGTTCGCCAAAGCGGCTGAGTTCAATCCCAATCCGAGCCGCTTCAATACGGCCGACTCTCTGAGTGATAATCCTTCCCTGACGCCTTACGAGCCAGGAACATAAGTTGAGCGAACAGTGGATTGCATAGCAACGGTATCCTAGCAATTTTGTTATTCGATATATAATAATGAAAAATTAACAATAGAAAAATGAAAGATAGTCATCTGGTTTCGGTCGTAACTGTCTTATAATATATTATTGAATTTATAAAATGGGGGAGGCTATGCCGGCGCTATGTCCAATTTTTGCTTTTGGCCTGAGTGTTGGTTATTATTATGTCATTCGAGAAACATGTTCACTTTTTTATAATTTCACCCATTTCATATGTGACCATCAATACAACAAGCACATTTAAAAAAAAAATAATTCCAATTATATAGCATTTCATATGTGATAAACCGATTTTTTGTAAAATAAAATCTGCAATTTAGTGCTGAAATGTTAAGAAAATTGACATTTGTGAAAAATTGATGACAATGAATGGTAATAAATAATGGTAGAAATAGATAACAGGAAACAAATTGACATTAATACAATTTATTAAATGACATTATTCATTAGAAATATATATTGTGAATCGACTGCAATGATTATGAAGAACGATACTTAATTCAATACGCATTTTTACAATGACACATTATCTATTAGAAATATATCAAATTTCGACTGATTATACATAATATTTATATTAGATTTCAAACATTACTTTCTCAAAGTGTATTCTTCCACCTCATCCTACTATTTTTAAAATTTGTTTATAAAATTATGAAGTACGCCTTGCACCTGGAATCTGATTTGGATTTCAAATTTGTTATGTCACTATGGCATTTTTGTAAACTGCACTGATCGGGTTTGAAAGTCTCATGCGGATGCGTTAAACAGACAA
>JAGTTF010000998.1:0-11430 GCA_019095985.1 Streblospio benedicti | reverse complement strand
TTTTTTCACCCTTCAAAATCAGGAAAATCCTGAACGTTTTCGTAAGAATTGGAATAATTGGCCTGAGAAGCATTTCCAGTCGTAAGTCCCAATACTGGTGACATTGGCGTTGTTGTACAGAATGTTGTTGTTAATGAAAAGGTTGGTTACAGCGCTACCCGATCCAAATTCATAAGCAACGGTGCAAATCATAACTACCGTGAGGATTATCAATAATCGTATTGTTAACCAGATGTACATCCATTGTTCCTGGAGCTAGATTGGTGAAACGTCCGCAAATGGCACCGGCAGTTACGTTTGGAACAAACATTCCCTTTAAAAAAGGTTGTTCGCAATATTGGTAACACCTGAAATGCTTTTTGCATTCCCGCTCAAACGATATTCGATTGTGTAAGCATTGTTCCCAAGGTTGTAATTGGACTCCACCACATTATTAAAAAAAGTTAAAGGTTGAGGTGGGTGTATTCGAATAATACAAAACTCCTGCTCGGTTCATAGCACCATTTTTTCTAATGGTACAGTTTTGAATGGTTAAAGAAGCCAAATCAGTGCTGTTGACGTACACCCCGCCTCCTGCTTCAGAGATACCATAGCCATGTTCAATGATGAGACCGTCTATTACGATAGTTGGATGTTAAAATTTCAATTACATGTTCCGAATTGTCCGACCAATTGCTGGGTGAACCAGGAGCGGTACCTGCATCGTTCCAACCCGTATCACCACTTAGAATGGTTAGTTTGTTTTCTGAAATCGCGTTGATCGCGTGCGGTTTCCGTACCGTTAAATCCACCATAAATGTATATATCGTTCTGAACTGTAAACGATTGCCAGGAATTAGCAGTAGTATAAAATCCTTCCGCGATCCAAACTTCCGCACCTGTAGCGGAGTTATTCAGTGCATGAAACAAATCGGTGAACGCATCTGTCCAGGAAGTTCCATCGTTGTTTCCGGTTGCATCCGCATCGACATAAATGATGGTTTGTGAATGACTGATGAGCGAGATCCCCAAAATCACAAGGGTTGTGTAAATACTTTTCATAGTGTTTTTACGATTGATAAATTATGTTGTTAAAGTTTATTTGTATTTGTAGGCTTCCTTCGGGATTCACGTAGTAAATACGCTGGTCATTGTAAAGCATATAAGTTGATCCATATGACGACCCGTGTACTTCTGACCGATGTAAAATCCTTCCCGTTTGTAATTTCCATCAGGAGTTTTCATGACAACAATGCACTTGAGAGATCGCGTAAGTGGTTTACCTGTCAATTGACTCATGCGTACCTCCCAACTGTTGAGGTGATATATGCATACTCTACCGTTTCTTTCCAACCGTAAGCAGCGGCAGTTTTCTTGATAAATGAAAGTGCTTCGCTTTTCAATTTCGTATCTGTCATTCCCTCAGCAGGCAATGGTCGTGCATCTTCAATCTCTCCTTCCATCCAAACACGACGCAAGGCATCGAAACGCTCAAATACCACTTTGGAAGTGTATTCCGGGTTACTTTGGTACTCTGCAAACTTTGCTGTGTCTTTCGCGGCAATGACAAAGCTTTGTGGTTGTGCATCATTCATCCATTGATGTCCGACTTCGTCGTTTTTATAATAAACATTGGCACCAACCAAAAACACTCCAGGCTCCAACAAAACGCACTCTGCATTGTAGAACGATTCCGGTCCGCCTAACATCCCCATTTGAAACATTACGTTTCCTTTATCCGCTGATTTTTGGTACTGCTCAAGGATTACCGCATTGTTCACACGATCTTTTCCCAATAAATATTCATGGTGTAATCGTCCGGTGAATAATCAATGGTAAATCCGGAGAAAGCCTTTTGCTGTATCACTGCTGAATTGGTTCGGGGAAGGATCAATCCGAAGGTATTCAGATAGTAAACACCTGAAAAATCGATACGGTCGGAAGCTTCTTGTTGATAGAGTTTTTTAACGATCATTTGTCCGTTCTCAGTCACGAATAACTTGTCTTCATCCAAATAAGGATTCTCATTCAGTTCCTGCTCCGTAACAGTAGGCATTTCACCATTTCCATTGGATGAAGAAGAAAATACACCTTCCGAATTTGATTTCGTGCTTTCTGAGGAATCATCCGATTTATTCATCGAAGAATTCACTTTTGATTTCACCTTGTTTTAAGCGATGATTTGTTGAGTTGACCAAAAGCTGGATTGGGCTGAAATTAGTGTAGCGAGAATAACAAGTGATGTTGTAATTTTCATGAATATTAATTCTTTTGTTTCCACCAAAGTTCCGAATACGAAGCCGCTTAAATCAAAACTCTTTCTAAGCGTTTTGTTTTCTTTCTGAACGATAAATTCAAGGGGTAGATTGATTCCGTAAAACCTTTTTACTTTGCAGTGATGAAAAGGTTTGGATCATATTGCTTTGCATAGTGATGACATTTATGTCGTTCGCTCAACAGTTGGATATTCAACGCGTTACTTACAACGAAAACAACAGCTCTTTACCAACTTCGGTCTGTTATAACTGGAATCAAATAACCAATGGGTCGTTTTTGTTTCTGAAATGCCGGAATTTATCGGTTCGATGGTGTAATTTTCATCAATATCCAACGCAGGGCCGTGGTCTCGCTTATCTCCTCTTCCGTTGAAGACAAAACGGTCGGTTGTGGTGTAACTCCTTTCATGGCGATATCTACTGCCTTAAGAAGGGGAGAATGGTTCGTCATCCCATTAGCAAGTCCATACGTGGCCTGACCACTTTTTTCGTATCGTAAACAAAACAACTGTACCCTCTTCACAGAAAAAAAATTATTTAAGTTCGATGTTGAGACCTTTAGCAGTTGAGCAAATGGGCGAGTATTACATCATTCTCGCGAGTTGTTCGAGAGAAACAACCGTCCTTATTTGTTGGTAGATTCCAAACGATGGTCGCAATACAGGTTATCGATATTGAAGCAAAGCTTCTGAAGACATCAAGTACGACTTTGCAAAGGGAGCAAAGTGCCGATTTATTCAAGGCAAGGAGAAAATCATACTTGTTTTTGTTAGCAAGAGAAAAAATTATTGGAGTAAACGACTTCTTTAAAGGCGATTCAAGCCAAATGATCACACTCAACTATCAGGGTAAGATCAACTACATCACTGGAAGTGGATGAAAATTTTGCGGTTTCCGGAATGAACGGGATCAATATTTACCGAAACGGGGTAAAACCTTGAAAAAGTTAAGCCCCTGATGTACAGGTAACGCATTTCAAAAGATCAGGAAGGCAATTATGTGGCAACAAGTATGTCAGAAGGAATTTCCCTAATTCCAGATATGAATGTGTTTCTCGCAAAGACCTCTCGGTTTATTTTAAACATGAGAATATCATTCATGCCGTTTTGATACAAAGCAATATCTGTACCTCGGAACAAATGCCGGTCAGGTTTTTACGGTTGAATTTATGGAGTCACAAAGTAGACACGTTGCATCTTTGGCTTGAGAAGTGAGGTTCTTTTCCATGCACTTGTTTGGCCACAGGGGACGAACTGTATGTTTATTGCGATGCTTTATTTACCGTTGACGTTTCCTCTTCCGGGTACAACAGAAACGCAGCATGTCTTCTGTGAAAAGATGACGCTCTTTAATGGGCAATTGATGTTGGGTACGGAAAGGTGTTGAGTTGTTTGATGGCAATGATTTCCATGAATTGGCAGAATTAGATGGGTAATTTCCATGCTTCCCCTAGAGGAAAGGCACGAGATTCTGGTCGCCTCAAAAACGGATTGTTTCGGTTCGATATGTCCAACCGTTCATTTAAACAGATTCAGCTAAAGGGTGTCAATAGCGATCAAACAATTAGCAGCATCATTCGCGGAGGAGAGAATATTTACTTGATTTCGATCGTCAGACCGTGTACAAATGCTCTGAAAACTTGAGTGTGGTAAAGGAGTTTTACAAGCATGATAAAAAACGACCTCAATGGAATGTCTTTTCAAAACGATCGCCTCTTTTCTGTTTTCTAAAGGTGAAGTGGTACAGCCGAACGCGAAGGGCGATCAGACAATATCGCTTACAAGTTTACATGGACTGAATGAGCCGATGCCATACATGGATTTAACTTCAACGAAAGTATCTACTTCGTTCATAAAAAATCGATCGGCAGTTTGATGCTCGCTGCAAAAATCGGTGCAGGCGTCCGGCAACTTGGAAAAGGGATCAACTTTTCGATACGTGCAGATGATTGACATCACGCAACAAAGAGAATGAACTGGTTTTCGATTCAACATTCGGCGGGCATTGCGTTCCCCGTGGAAATCTAGATGTTTACCACTGTTTGATCTAGCTGAAAGAAATTGGAAAAAAAATGACAATCCGTATTCAGAAGTGCGGTTAGAGCGACTAATGGGTTCCAGCAATATCTATTTTAAAGCAATCAATGAAAGAGGAATTACTTCCGAAATAATAACGGTTCCGTATTACGTTCAGCCTCCTTTCTATTTCACCATTTGGTTCCTTTGGTTTGATGCTTGCCGCTTTGATTATAATCGTTTTGATAATTACAAAAATGGCGCGTTCAGTTGGTGCGTAAAAAAAGACTCTTGAACGTTTGAAAAAAGGAAAAAGTTGAATCGCGGGCATTGAACGCTGAACTTACCGCAATTCGTTCACAAATGAATCCGCATTTTATTTTTAACGTACTACAGCAATTCAAGCCAAAGTAATTGAAGGTAAAATTGATGAAGCCTACGAAAACATAGGTGACTTTATGGTTTTAATTCGAAACGTTCTGGAGAAATCAGGACAGGAATTTATTAGTCTTTTGAAGATGAAATTGCAATTCAATGCAGAATTATGGAGTTGAAATTCGCGTCTTTCCAGACCGATACGACTAGAAATCCGACTGGAAGATTCCAATGACCTGGAAGATGTCTTTTATTCCCAATGTTAATTACACAAACCCTTTGATCGAGAACTCTATAAAACATGCCTTTAAATCAAAGTAATAATGCATCTCCTCAAATAGTGCTGAGGCTAATCCATTCCAGAAGGTTTTTCGTTAGCTGTCTCGATAATGGAAGTGGTTTCGATCGCGAAGCAAAATCACAGGAACACGATTCTTTCGCCTTGTCAGCGTTGAGAAAACGAATTCAAACCCTATCGAAAACAGCCCGTACACCATCGATCTCGCTATTGAAAGCGATCATCATGGAACAGAAGTCGTCTTTGTGTTTAAATACAAATAAAATGAAGGGATTTATAATTGATGATGAGGAAGCTCCAAGACTTATCCTGAAAACATTTGCTAAGGAAAAATAGAACCGTCGGTTGAAATTGTTGGAGAAGCAAACGATTTGATGGATGGTGTTGCTCAATTGAAAGATCTGAAGATTGACGTATTGTTTCTCGACATCGAAATGCCCAAACACAAAGGTCTTGAAATTGACCAGTTTCTTCAGGGGCCGCTTGATTTTGAAATTGTATTTGTGACCGCTTACAGTCAGTATGCAATAGAAGCGTTTAAACTTTCTGCTTTCGATTACTTGCTCAAACCGCTTAACAAAGATGCACTTCAGGAAACAATCTTTGAGATTGCAGTTGAAGCGAAATTTCAACGATCGCATGAGAGCGCTGGAGGTACTTCGGAACAATTTGAATAAATCCAACGATCAGCAGTTCTATTGCGAACGCACAAAGGAGAAGTCGTAATACGCTTGCGAGATATCGTTAGCCTGAGGCGGATGGGATGTATATACATCTGGTTTTACAAAACGAACGAATTACTGCTTCGCGCCCGTTGAAAGAAATTTTGTCCGATTTACCAGATTATTTTTTTCACATCGAGCTTACGCTGTCAATCTACAAAAGGTTCAGCTTCCTGCCCGAATTTCAAAATGAAGGCGTAAAACGAGTGCAGGTTATATTCCGCTATCGGGTAGAAACCGACAGGCTTTCCTGAGAAGAAGCGGCAATTGACGATGGGACGACATTTGGAACGCTCTGATTTCCCCGGTTATTCAAAATAAAAGAGGTAAGCGTCGCGACGTTAGGAAAGAGTAGGGTAACGTTGGGAAGTTTCATTTTCGACACGTAAGAAACCGCCGTTCCTTGTAGGACATTTTGCGTGTTGTCTCATGATATGCGCGCTCTAAATTGCTGACCTATGAAAACATTTTCCACTCTTATCGCGCTTTTTTTATTAACTGCAGCGCATGCTCAAAATACCGAATCCGTTGCGTTTGAATTAAACACACAGTTGGAAATTCAATCACTTCGCTTGAGTGCAACGACCACCAATTCTGAAAATGATGAATTCGTTCCATCTATTGGCGACATTCAGGGCACGACCGTTTGTTTGCACCTCAATCCGGCAGAAGATTATGAACTAATGGTGAACAATAACCGGTTCTTCACCATCACCAGCGAAGAAATCCGTGAAAGCATTCAGCCAGAAGAGCCTGTATCACCGGTTATTCTTGTGTCCAACAATTCTTTCATGAGCGAAGAGTAAGGAAACGCTGGCAATTGCGAAAAAACGCTCAGAACGATGGAATTTGATTTCAGAAAAATCGGGTTGTTCTGATCGCGATGGACCAGAGCGAACAGAATAATAGGGTTAATATAAAAAGACCATCCTCAATACAGGTTGGTCTTTTGATAGTGGTTCGGTTGTTTGATGTCGTTATTCCGTGATACAATGTGTTGTAGTAGCGTTTTTAATATTCAAGAAGTACAAAAATAATTTCCAGTGTTTCCAAATGAATGGGGGACATTATTATGCCCGAATCCTTGTTGAACAACCTGTCCAAATGCGTTAATGAATCGATAGACTTCATTTCCATTGAATCCATTTCTCTGTCACGCCTTCACCGCATCGAAAACAGTATGCATTTCTTCAAAGGCCTTTTTTTTGCGCATTTTTTACGATGGCAGACTTAATGGATCCGACAACCAGTTCGAGAACATTGCGCCTTCCTTTTTTATTCTGACCGAGCAAAGCGTTCTTGCTTTTGCTGGGGATAACTTGTGAAATTTTTATTGTATTGGGTGCAGTATAGTAGCTTTACGCCATGCATGGAACTTTTTTCACCAAAACGCAAGACTCCATATTTCCGTCAGAACCAGTTCTCATTTCCCATACATCGTACTCAATAGTTGAAGTGTATAAAGGATTTCCTTTAAAGCGGACAGGAGGCTCTCAAATTGTATCGAATTCTGATTTAAGTTTGAGTATTTTTTTTCCATAGGAGAGATCATTTAGTACAACCAAATGTATCGCGATCCACAGTACTAAAAAGCGCCATTCCATATGTGACTGCTACCAATAAATATGCGTTAGAGCTGAACTAATTTCTGATTTTCCAATCCAAAAGTCCGTGTGCTATTTGGCTTTAGAAGCACGACGACTGGCTCTTCTAAGTGGTATAAATCTTTCTAGAATTCAGAAATTCCAGAGGGAAATCACGCGCATGGAAGAAGTAGTTTTTAGGCGAGAACAATCAGGTTCAAGAAAGAAAAGTAGTCACAATGGATCTAAGCGACAACTTTACACATCACAAATATACCTACGATTCAGAAGATCGCCTGATAAGCGAAAAACGATTGAAAAGAGACAAGTTGCTCTGGGGAGAAAGAATATAGCTATGTAAATTAAGGTTTTGTGGGTTGCAGCGTGAAGATGAAAAATTTGAAGTGATATGGAATAGATGATGAAATCCCTCACCAAAACTGATGAGGGTTTCATTGTTATCTCGGTAAAGTGATCAAGGTGGGATCGAGCACAATACAGAACGCAGAGAGAGAAAGCATAGAACAATGGCTCGCGTCCTGTTTCAATTGGTTGTGAATTGATGCTATTGGCTTATTCGCACTCCCAGAAAGTACATTTGTTCAAATTCTCTGCGTTCATTTTATATCCATGATTTCAATGGCTGAGTTGTACGTTGTATTTCCGGTCATATCATACTTAGAAGGAAGTGGAGACACGGAGGCCAAACCAATTTTGAGCTCCTTTCTTTCTGGAAACACCAATTCTTAATAGTTCATAGCTTCCATCAGCTTGTTTCAGTATCGCCCAACCTCCAGAAGCATGACCGATGACTGAATGTGGCCATTCACCATTTCATTTCTTTCTACAGGATCCGTTTGCACGTATTTTACCAATGTCCCAAAATCCATTGGATGTGAAGAAGTCTTTGTTGGAAATGATGCCTGATGCGTCTTCACAAATTGGAAGCATGGTATGTGCAATTTTAGCCTCAATAAGTTCTTCTTTGAGTTTCTTCATTTCGTTTCTACCTGCCTCAGTCATTTCAACAAGTAGTACTTTTTCCATTTCGTAATTACCAGCCTCTATTCGAAACTCAACCTCATTTATTCCATTGGGAAGATCCATAAAGTAGGATAGGAAGTTGATGTGAGCATCAAACTCATTACAAAGTCTGATAGTTTAAATTACCTGGATTGGGGAAGAAGTCAAAACGAATATGTCCCAACGTTTGAAATGCCGTTTTTTCGGGAAACTTCCGGATCGAAGTAAAGCTCTTGATAGAAGTAATAGCCCCCTTTGGTTCTAAACTTAAATTTTACGTCGTTTTTTCGAACTTTTGAGGTTTTTTCGGCCAATAGGCGAACATTGTTTGGCCCTTTCCCCAGCCAATTACTTCTTTGAATATTCTTTTCATCTTCTTCTCCTATTTTTGACTTCCTTTGTAAAGAATCAATTCATCTAATCTGGATTTATGAACAGCTGAATTAATAAAATCCACTTCGTTAACCGCCTGTCGTATTCCTTCTACCTTGTCCAAACTCTCTTTAATTTGAGCATCTCCCGAAAGCGTTGAAAAAACGGAAACAAAATTTTCTACCACCTTCAAAAATTTGAGTTGTGGAACACCATCCACCATTCCTTTGGCAAAAGTGTCTCCCGGCTTTTCAGCGGGCTTGCTTGTCTCGTAAATCTTCAGGTATTTATCAACTATTTGAGGGATAATCGGATACAATTTGGGTAAGTCTGTGCTCATAAACGCCAAGGCCTTTTTTACCGGCATTGCTTGTTTGAAAAGCCATTCTCCGTACTGATTGATTTTTGTTCTGAATGTCTAAAAATAATCAAGTTTGGTATGATCTGTTAATTTGTCAATGTCCGGATACATCCAATCATCAATCTGGTCCTGGTTAGCAATCAAAAGGAAATGTCTTTGATTTTAGATAATCATACGAATCAAAGCTGCCGCTGTTGCCAGATGTGTTCGCGTTGGAAGAACTTGTTGTTGCTACTGAATGAGAACCGCCTGCAGTAACTTTTAAAGCTGTCAAAAAAAAAAAAGTGTTCTGATCCTCCTTAGAGACTTTACCGACTCTTTTACCGATACAAAGCGTCCAGTTTCTGGTTGCACTTTGCCAAACAACGACATTATAAATGGACGCCCATTTTTACGCTTGCTTTTCTTCCTTTCAGTCCATTTTCCAACCAGATTTTCAACTTCCCTTCAATCGGTCCATACATGGCGAAAGATTGCTTAAAACATATCTTCACTTGAGGCAGCGATGTCATAATCTTCCGGTAGATAAACCACCTGATAGGCCATAGTTCCTTTTGACGCTCGTTAGTTTTTAAAAGCGCCATCAACTTTTTCAACTGGAGGCGTTGGGAATCTGATGGCAAAATTTCCATCAGGTACGAATAACTCTTCATTTGACCAAAGAGATTGTTCCCCGAAATAAGACCAAAAGAAACGACAATTAGTAAGACTTTTTAGATTAAAGCATAGTATAGTTCTTTTCATTCTTAGTGTTTAACTATTATTTGACAATGCAAATTTTTAAAGAAGAATGAAAAGGTTCTATTTTTGGCGGGTTACAAATGGGTTACAAATCACGAAAAGCCCTTTTATAACCTGAGATAAGTCGTCTTGTTCGCTTAATCCCATTTTCTTTTTAATCCTTGTTTTTGACATTTAACACTAGCGGTGCGATGCTCATTAAGCTGAAATTTCTTTGTTGTTGAGGTCCATTTTGATATAAAGCACAAATTCTAAAATCATTTTTGTCAATCGTGGATAAGCGAGTTCTAGCTCTTTAAAAAACCTGGGAAGTATTTTCAAAATGAACCTTTGAATGTTTTTCAATTGTTTTCCTCCTGTCGATTTGAATTTAAAAGTGATTTATAGGCTTTCATGTTTTCCTCTGAAATGCTATTGGTGGCTGCAATTCTTTCAAACAAACCATTTAACTCATCGATAAACTGGTTTTTATGCAGTGTTTCTGTGGCGAAAGAGGCCAACTTTCTGTTTTTAGAGCAATTTCCTGTTTCGCTAAGACTTTATGTCAGTTGTTCCTTTTTCCTTTTCGTGCAATTTTTCGATAGAAGATCCAGGTTATCAGAAATAATAGACCGACCAATATTGAAGCAAATAACTTCACGACGATTAAAAGCTGTATTTTTTGACTTTTGATTTGGCTGTTCTTCTTGTCGATTTCGACCTGGTTTGTAGCGCGCCTGAATTTTTTTATTTTTTTTCTCCGTTTCATACTTTTCCTGAACTTCGGCAAAGCTGTTTTTCGCTGAAGCCAAACTGAATAATGAATCGGATAATCGGTCCAGTTCAACATAACTCTCCCAGGCGAAACTCAAACTGTCCGGTTTTGGAATAAAGATCACTTAGGCCCCGGTTGATTTTAATGATAGACTCAATAGAATGAATAGACTTTATGTAATCTTTTGCTTTGAGTAAGTTTAATTCCGCAAGGTTCCATTGGTTTTTCTTCAATTTGCAGCAACCCTAAGTTGGTGCAGGTGGTTAAAATACCCTGCGAATCTTTCATCCAGTTCAAATAGTTCAAGTGCTTTGGAATAGTTATGCAAAGCAGTATTATTTTCGCCTAACTTTTATGAATGATCCCCATATTGGCATAGGAGCCTGCAAGTATTGAATAGTTTTTTGCTCAATAGCTAAAGTTTCAGACTAGTGGTCTGATGCTTTTTATGGCTTCAAAATTACCTTGCTCGATATAGGTTGCTGCAATATTATTTTCAACATCCATTACCCTTTAAGGTCTTTTTGAGGGCAGTTCTAATTGTCAAACATTCCGTAAACAGATCCAGTGCTTTGGGATAGTTTTTTTAAACTTTCTGTATCAAAACCCAAAGAATTTAAAACTTGAGAAACCGAACGCTTATCTTTTAGTAGGCTGTAGATTTTCAGTGACTTGTCAAAAATAGGAAATAGCACTTTTTAAAAAATCTCCTTACTTCTGAAATAGGTTCCAATATTAAAATTCGATCGCGCAATTCCCAGACTATCCCCCCAATTGTTTGCTAATGACCAGGGATTCTGAGTAATAGGAATAGCTCTTTATCCATATCCCCCAGTTTTTGGCAGGCCAACGCTAAATTATTCAGAAGTGCTGCTTTTCTTTTTAGCTCAATGGTGGTCTGGTTTCAACTTTAAGGAACTTCAAAAGAAAT
>JAGTTF010000994.1:0-10378 GCA_019095985.1 Streblospio benedicti | reverse complement strand
CAATGCTGTACTATATTATTGATAAAGGATTTTTTATAAAGTAGATTATGGCAATGCCAATGAAATTGCTTTAAAAGTCTATTTAGTACTAAACGCAATGAACAGATTCAACAAAATTGCTTTAAAAAGCAATTGTAAAAATATCAACACAAATTGGTAATTTTCAATACTTAACTTGTAAGTACTTTTTTTAAAAAAAATGTTTTTAAAAGATGAAAATTGTCTGTTGCAGTCTGAAGCAAAGTGACGACCTGTTTATGGTTTTCCGAGAATCATTGACAGGTGGGGAAAATTAGATATTTGACTTCAGAGCAAGAGAACATTTATATGGACAAAATATGCATAAAGGAGACGTTAATGACATTCCTAAGACACTTACGTACAACTCACCTTTGCTTGTATAAGAATGGAAAAAGCAACACAGACACGCTCATTTCTCTTCATTTACTCAACAAATATGACACATGTTGTCAATAGGCGCCATGTTTTATGTTGTCACTTCCTGCTTTGGCAGTCGTTAATTTAGGTCAGTCTAAAGGTCTATATTCAGCAAATTATTTACAATTTCCTATCTTATAATGATCTATGATCCATGCACTTTTAATCTGTTATTATTATCAAAATATTATCACAAAATTACTTGTTGTTCAGTATAACTAAAACACAGATCCGTTATCAAATGTTTAAGGTCTGTGCATAGCCAAGTCTAATAGAGTCACAACGTCCTCTCGAATAGATACGACAACAATTGGGTACCAGAAATTTTTTTCTTGTGAGAGTTGTAGTAAGCGATTTCACATGTATTTAGCAAATTTGAGCTCTCAAATCCTTATAAGACAGATTTGTGCCATTTATTTGTGGGGCATGTTTGTTCTTTCATTTACTAATGAAAATACACAGTGTCAAGTTTGCTGCATTATAAAACGTTAAATAAAGGATGACAACTGTTACCTAGTATGTATACGAGTTTTATATGCGTTTATTAAGTTGCCATGCAAATTTTGTGATCAAACACTTAATATTAATAGTTGTGTTCACCTTTCAAAAAAGCTGTTCACTTTGTTTACATATTTTTCAGATTGTGTAATGACACCTTAAAAAGGACTATTTGTTATCCAAATTTAACTCATTTATGACTACGCGCGTTCACGAGAACATGCACTGTGGCAGCCATGACTGCCGACGAAAACGCACCCAGGTCCAAGGCGGCTCAACGTGGTCTTCCCAACTGTTGGTCCCAGATCGCGTGTTATCTTCTTCATCACAGCTGGATGAGAAGTTTGTGACGTGTTGTACTGGGAGGAAGGATTTGGATTCCAACGGAGCGGGGAACTGCCCCGCAGTGTGCTCCGGAAGTGCCTGGCCACGCACTCCCTGAACACCTGCAGTGTATGGTCCCTGAAGGTGGTGTGCTGACGAATGAGCAGGAACGACGACTGTGTGAGGTGATACTCCCCTACAGTGATGTTTTTGTGGTGTCTGACGGCGAAGTCGGCTTTAGTGATAAAATCACCCACGAAAAGTACACTGGGGGATGCATTGCCCGTGAAACACGATTACTATCGACGACCACATGGACGGACGGGACTCGGGGCTTCTGGGGTCTGGCATGCTCCAGCCCTCCAAGTCGCCCTGGGGTGCTCCCTTGGTCTGAATGCAGAAGAAGGATGGCAATGCGTCCCAGGGACGCTGAGAAGATGGCTTTCGTAGCTCATCGTGGGCTGTGGCGGTGGAGGCAATGCCCTTCGGCCCCTGCAATGCTGGCGGTTGGGGGAGACGGTGCTGTAAGACATTGTGTGATATGGGTGCCTCGTGTGTGTGAGTGACGTCCTGGCCTTTGGCCGCGACTCCTCTATACTGGCCAACTCGACCACTATGTTTGATCAGCCCATATCCTCTAACTTCCAGTTGAAGCCCCTCGATTGGCACCTCTTCGCTATTTGTGTGGACTGCTTGGGACACGAGGGCAGGGCCGATGGTACACGACTGAGGAAGTCCCAGATGGCTGCGTTGCAGGACTGGACAGGTCCTAAAAGCCTGACAGTACTCCACACCTACTTGGGTTTCCCGTCATACTATCCCTGCCTCGTTCCCCTCAACCACATCGAGATAGCCAACCCCTCACTGTGCTCACTGTGAAGAATGTGAAGTTTGGCTCGTCTTGAAGTAACCTCTACCCTCTTCTGCACCACCCCAAACCTGGGCAAGAGTGTCCCTCTGGGTGGACGCCAGCCTGACGCATGGGGGTGGCTTTGGAGCAAGAGCAGGACGGGAAATAGGACCCACTCGCCTACGCCTCTGAGGCGCTACGCCAGAGCAACATGTTCCATGCACTGTTTCCACGACACCACGGGAGGTCATGTGGTGGTCATTCATGCTGACCACCCGCGCTCACGTGGGCCGGTTGCCCCCTCGAGGATGAGGTGCCTACCAACCTGCACCCTGCCCGGCTTGTGCGTCGCATCTTGTGTTACTACGGGCTACTCTATACAAGTCCCCCCTGTGATGGGTAATGGGTGCCAGAACACACGTAAGTCGTACATCCTGCCGTGCAAATACGCCACCCTGCTGTTCACGACCTCCCTTCCACTGAGACTGACTCAGGGGGATGGTCGATGACGGCGAGGTGGCAGGACCCTCCTGGAGGATGCGACCCTCAGTCAGCTTTTTGTGGTACGTTGCTGCTGACGCCCTTTCAATGCTTCTCTGACGAGGCGCAACGTAGGGCATTGCAACGTGACACCTGCTGTAGCAAGGCTGGCCGAGTTGACAGCGACATTTACCAACCCCGGCGTGTGGACCCTGGCCCGGAGCTAGGCCTTCATCCAGGCCACCTGGATGTGACCCCTCCCCTGTCCGCCTCACGTGGCGTGGCGCCATGGCGTGTGCTACGTCCAGCCAGCCACAACCACGGGGCCGGGTGAGTGAGATCGTCCGGCGGTGCTTTGCAGGGCCCCATGTGGCCGGGGGTGTACATCTGATGGAACGACTGTGCTGCCCGGCCCGTGACCATGCGCTCCCTGGGTATTGGTGCATTATTTGCCGGTTTTATACCGACTGGTAGTGATGTGATTGTTAGGTCGGGTGAAATACACCTTCTGTCTGTGTGAAACATACCTTCGTTGCGTTATCCAATGTTTTGGGAGCTTGATGCCTCCGTGTAACGTTGTATTTTGAATAATTACTCAGTGTTTTGATTTCAAACGCACCATGTTGTGCGCAGTGCATTGTGGGATGTTTACTTCCGTGTTTACTACCTGTTGGTTGCCTAGTAACGGCGTCATCGGCCTTTATAAGGCGGAGAAAGTAAACATTCTTGGCAGAAGACGACGAGCCGTTGAAGTGAACACTTCGAGCACGTAAACTTTGGAATCTCCAAGCGGAACTACGAAGGTACGGAGCTTGCCTCCCTTCCCCGGGATGTCCCGCGTCCTCTCCCAGCAGTCAATGTGATTTAGACGCCTAACCAGCGATCTACCACGCATATTTATGCCTTCTCTTTCATTCCTCTCGGGAGCAGACGTCTGTACACCGATGGTGTAAATACAATCATTTGCCTGCAAGACGGCTGAGTCGTAAGATGGTTGTATATAATAAAGTTACTGTGGTTGCATAGCACTAATGCCAGCTATTTAAAGCTGCCAAGTAGATCCGGGCTTCCCGGTGCTACAGTAATTGAAGCAGACATCTCCAAAGAGAGACTTGATAGTGAATGTGCATTTTAATATTATTTACAACTTATCAGAGATGCTCTGAAGTTACACATAATATATCGTTTAAGTCCATGTAAATTATTACAATGGCACTCAGTCTGATGCTCCAATAGTTATTGTCTTCTGCCCGGACCAGCTCCGTCAATGCTGTGAATTATTATGCAGTTTAAGTCCATGTAAATTATTACAATGGCACTCAGTTTGCTGCTACATCAATATTGTCTTCTGCCCGGACCAGCTCCGTCAATGCTGTGATTTATTATGTATTTAAAGTCCATGTAAATATTACAATGGCACTCAACTCGTTGCTCCATTATTTGTTAGTCAGGATCAGCTCCGTTAATGATGTGAATTATTGTGTGCTCACTTTGGCTGCGTGCTTATTATTGACGGCAATTGTGAAATGTGTGATGAAGTTATGAAGGACACGTTCGGTTCTCAGGGGAGCCCACCAGGCGTGACCGTCCTGGTGACTCGCGAGGGGTAATAGCCTGGGCTCTGTGCAGTGTCCGTGATCGTGGCATTGTGCAGGGGAGGGGGAATCTGTATCTGCACTGAGTTTACGAATGAGGTGTCAAAGCGTGCAGAGTCGATATTGTGTGTTATTGGGTAACTGGTCGTCTGTAAAGAATATTGGAAGTGTGCTACAGGTGGTGTAACCTGTGTGTATGTCATTTATGTACATAATGTGTAATTTTATATAGAAGAATGAAGTTAACAATGTGCGGCGTGTCCACATTATGCTGTGTGATGTATTTAAAAGGGATGAATAAATGATAAATGCGGTTGTTATTTAATAAAGAGCGTTATATTGCTAGTTATTTGGTTATATACTTACTATTTTTATTATTGGAATATTTTATTTATTGGATGAAGGCACATGTTAGTGCTTCTGTATATTTTTATCACAGTCAATTTTACATTTTATTGAATGAATAATAAATATTTTATTACGTTTCTGGTCGTTCTGTTTTCTGTCATCTGGAAGGGAAATATAAGTACCACAACGAATAAGAACCTTGAGAAGTACAACAAACACCCCAAATCCACCTGTGGGTTGTGACATTTTGGTGCCGTGACCAGGATATTCGAAAACAGATGACAAATGACCAGATGAGATGAATTCCATACTTAACAATGAACCCTGATGCCCGCTGGTGTTTTCTCAAACAGTGACAGAATGACCAGAATTTAACTATAGTACGCGTCGTTGAAGTGAGCATAGAAAATTCGCTCGGTTATTTTAATTATTATAAATAATATTCCGTCATTATTTTTTTTACGCATAATTAATGCATAATTAATGCATTAAAAAAAAAAAGCGATGCATAAATATGGGATGTGAAATTAATCCCATATTTGCTTTCTTTATAAAGGAAGGCGAAAATGGCAACCCCTATGGGAGATGGAGCGAACGAATGGAGGCGACCTTACTTGAGGGACGACCCGGTAGTGCTGATGCGAGCGCCATCACCAGATCCGAGTGTGACGTCAGTACCCACCCGGAACTTGACTAGGAGACAGCAAGGTTATGGTAGGAGGCCGACCAGCGCACCACCAGTGGCTGATGCTACCCTACCTCTGTCTGGAGGTGTTGAAGCAGGAGATTTCTCTCCCATCTTGAATAGGAGAAACTGGGGTGAACGCAGTTATCCTTATCCGGAGGAGTCCTACGCTCCCATGCGCGACTTGGATCATCAACCACAGCCTTTGGGACCGACCCCCTACCCAGAGCAAGCCTTGGAGCGGGATTATTTCCAACAACCACAGCCTTTGGGACCGACCCCCTACCCAGAGCAAGCCTTGGAGCGGGATTATTTCCGTCAACCACAGCCTTTGGGACCGACCTCCTATCCAGAGCGGGATTATTTCCATCAACGACAGCCTTTGGGACCGACCTATTCAGAGCAAGCCTTGGAGCGGAATTACTACAGTCAACCGCAGTCTTTTGGACAAGCCACTTACCCAAGGTACCAGGAGGGTGAAGACCGTGGAGACAGACGTCAACCCCATCCCTCGAGCTGGCCGACCCAGTCAACCCCACGATGGCCTACACAAGAGCGACCGAGGGGAAAGCAGCAGAGACCCCGCGCCTTTGACTCAGCCAAGACAGATTGGGCTGACTACCATAAATATTTTGAAGTCTGTGCGGACTTCAATGGCTGGTCAAACGCTGAGAAGGCGCAGCAGCTCATCATGAGTTTTGATGGAGAGGCAATCAAGCTCCTGGGAGAGCTCTCCACTGATGTACTGTACAACTATGATCGGCTGGTCCAAGAGATGGATCGGAGATTCAACCCCCTAGAGAGAGCCTCAGCATACAAGATCCAGTTCCGCTCCCGCACTCTCCACCATGGCGAGGATATCATGAAATACGCTCATGACTTGAGACGATTAGTGCTCAAAGCATATCCTCATCATGGTTCAGTCATACATGATACGTTTGTTTTGGACCAGTTTGTAATGGGTCTCACTTCACTAGACATGAGGAAGCACGTCCAGTTCAACCATCCACGGAACCTCAACCATGCCCTGAGTCTGGCTATAGAATTTGACAGCTTTCACAGCAGCCTGCAAGACTCTATGAGGAAACCCAGACCGTCCGTCAATATGGTTAGACCAGCAGATGAGGAAGAACCGGAAGATGGCGAGACCTCAGCTCAGGTGTGCGCTCTAGGCAACCAAGATTCATGGGGAAAGTCTCCAGAGAATCGTGTTTGTTACTTCTGTGGGTCCCCTGGACACTACAGGCGTAACTGTGCCAAGTACCAGAAGTTCCTACAAGAAAAGAACCAGGGAAACGGGATGAAGCTGCCATAGAGGTGACCACGTGTGCAGCCAGGACCCAAGCTGGTCACGCTTCGTGTCTAATGAATGTAAATAATGTAAATAGAAATTTAACTTTAGTATCCGAACAACTCTGTGATGCCCCTGCCAAGCCCGATATTGATGACAGTGAGGAGACAAGAGATGTCAATGCACGCTCATTTCGGCCTGGTGTCGTGAGTGCTATACATACTACTTGTTGGTACTTGCCGGCACAACTTGATTCCTTATCCTTGGACATGCTGATGGACTCAGGGTCCACCTATACCATACTTGACCACGCCCTGTTCATGACAATACCCCAGGAGGCCAGACCCAAGATGAGGACGGTGTCCCTGATACTCAAAGGGGCCTCTGGCGAGCTGTTGTCCGTACACGGCGAAAGTCACCATGAACTTACACTTAGGTGCTCAGAGCTTTCCAGTTGATATGAAAGTAGTGACCTTGGGCGAGCGTGGAGGAATCCTTGGACTTGACTTCATGCACAAATATGATTGTACGGTGAATATGAGCAAGGGCCTCTTGCAACTTGGAGCAGCATCGACCTTCATTAGGATGGTTAAGAGGAAGAGGGTTCACTGTTCAAGACTTGAAGTGGACCGCACCACTCGCGTGCCTCCACAACATGAAGCCATTGTATACACCAGAATTTCTAAGGATGACGATAATTACCAAGGCCCATATGGACTAGTGGAGCCAGTCAAAAGTTTCTCTTGGAACAGACTTGCTGTTGCCAAGTCTGTGGTTACTCCAAATGATGGCCTAGTACCAGTACAAGTGGCCAATTTCACAGGTAAACCTATCAAGCTGGAAAGTGGATCCGTGCTAGCCCAACTTTGCTCGTTAGAGGGAGTTGAGGTTACCCCATTTGAGGCCACCAAAGCACCAAAGGCTGGTGAGATGATAGATGCTGGCGACCCTTGGGAAGTTCCCGCACACCTACAGCCCATCATTGATGGCGTGGACCCAAGCGTACCTGAAACCGGGAAATTGAAGTTAAAACAACTGTTGCGAGAGTATGAAGATGTTTTTATGGCCCCGATGGGAAAATGGGGTCGTACAGACCTGGTAAAATTTGAAATCCCTACAGGTGATGCTCGGCCTGTTAGACAAAAACTGAGGCTACCACCCTTACACATGCAGGAGGCGGTGGACAAAGAAATTGACAAATTATTGGATGCCGGAATAATTGAGCCTTCACGTAGCCCTTGGGCATCCAACTTGGTATGTCAGGAAGAAGTCTGGGGACTTGCGCATTTGCGCCGATTTCAGGGGACTGAACCAGTGTTTACAAGATATACCAGCATACCCACTTCCACGTATTGAGGACTGCCTACAGAGCCTCGCAGGCAGCCAGTGGTTTTCAACCGTTGATTTGGCCATGGGATTTCACCAAGTTATGATCCATCCGCGAGACAAGGAGAAGACCAGTATCATCACGAGAAGGGGTCAGTTTCAATATGTGACAATGCCTATGGGAATAGCGTCATCGCCGTGTTTCTTTGAAGCTCTGATGGAGAGCGTTCTACGTGGACTTCAATGGTCAACGTGCATTCTCTACTTGGATGACATCATAACGTTGGGCAAGGACCTGGATTCCGCTATTCAAAACTTAGCAGAAGTCTTTCAGAACATATGTACATAGATAGTATATTAAATACAGCTAAGAATACTGTTATTGGACAGATCGATTAAAAACAAACAACTTTCTAGTCCAACTATTAAAACATTCCGAGGCAAAAAGTAAAATAAGAAGAATTTAAAATGCATGCGACAAGCAAATTGTTGGATTTTTCAAGTCTTGTTTTAAAACTGAATATATTTTTTAAAAAAATGATATTAAAATTATCAACATTATGACTCAAAAAATTTTTACTAATACTACATCGTCCTTTTTATATTTAACAAGTATCTAAAAATATTATTAAAAGCAACTCTACAATTATTAAGGTTTTTACATTTAAAATTAGTCCATAGGGAAGAGCAATACAGATTTCTACAAAACGATTGAAACAAATGAATCTTAACTTCTTCAGAACATTTGATAAATTTACGAATTATAGTGTTTCCAATAGCATATAGTGATTTCTTTTGCCTGTCGATATCATCGTTATCATTAAAACAGTTGTTAACACAAAAACCAAGATATTTATGTTTTTCTATCCATTCAAGTGGCATCTTATTAATTTCAACAACAGGTAATTTTGATGATTTACAAGATTTATGTTGCAGGTACATACAGTAGGTTTTGTTAGGATTAAAAATAATTTCATTGTTTTTCGCAAAATTTTCACATGTGGTTAGCAACTTCTGTAGGCCTTTTGCAGAAGGACTTAAAATAACGGCATCATCTGCATAAAATAAATGATTAAAACTTACATTGTTCATGTGACATCCTACTTGCAGTTTGTTAAGATTAGAACTTAAATCATCTAAGAATATATTAAAAAAGTTTAGGGGATAGAACACTACCCTGACGCACACCATTGATGGATTTAAAATGTGTAGATTGAAAATTATCCCATTTTACTGTAAACTGTTGAGATGTATACCATGCTAATAATATACGGACAATGATTTTAGGGAGACCTTTTGACAACAACTTTTTAAAGAGGTGGTAGTGGTTGATTCATCAAAAGCTTTTTGATGCATCTAGGAAACATATATATACATTTGCTTGACAAACGTCTATAGTAATTTACAATTTCCTTTAAAACAAATATGCAAGACTCAGAGGAAGTCTTTTTCTTTGTAACCAAACTGGTTATGTGAAGTGTCTAAATAATCACTGTATCTGGCAATTAATATGAGTTCAAACACTTTGGATAATACACTTGTGATGGCAATGGGTCTATAATTGTCCTTTGAAGTGATATCACCTTTTTTGTTTTTTTAACAATCGGAATAATATGTGTAAGCATAAAATCATCGGGTAAGTAACCATGAATCAACATGGAATTCAACAGCATAGCAAGTAGGTAATACAATTTATGACTACTATATTTAAAATGCTCAGCGCTTAGTCTGTCATGACCACAAGATTTCCCACTTTTTAAGCTTTTGATACCCTCTTTCACTTCATCATGAGTTATATGATTAACAGAATCACCATTTGTTATATTTGATAGACTCTTTAGCACAGATGATTTACTCGAGGTGTCTTTAGAGGAGTTGAGTAGGCTTTTGTAGTGTCTTTGCCACATGCTACAGATTTCCTCAGTACCACATTGACCATCAATCACTGTGGCTATTGATGCACTACCGTTATTAATGGTATTCTTGATACTTCGCCAAAATGTTTTAGAATCTTTATTTAAAACTGCTTTGCCAAAGCATCTGCTTCTTGCAGTGAGTGGTTGCTTACCAAGGACCGTGGAATGATGAAGCTCAGAAGTCTCTGGACCGGGCCTGAAAACTCTGTTAGTGGAAGCCCCTGTGTTTGGCTTTTTCCTGATCGACATGATGCTCATACTAGACACTGATGTTGATGCGCATTGTATTCGCAGTGTGTTGGCTAAATTGACGCCAATGGGGACGAACGACCAATAGCTTATGGCTCTGTGAAGTTGTCTAAGAGTCAACAAAACCTTTGTACCACCATGAGGAGCTCCTTGCTGTTGTGATATTCCTTCGTAAAGATTCATCATTATCTGATCGGGTCGTACCACACTGCGGACTGATCACCACAGCTTACTGTGGCTCCATGGATTGAAAGAGAGCAGTGGACTGTTGGCACATGGCTGACTACCATAGGAAACTACCCTTTGATCTGGTCCATAGGAAAGGGAATTTGCATGTGAACCCCATGCCTTGGAGGCCAAAAAGGAATTCCCCGTTTT
>JAGTTF010000992.1:0-14497 GCA_019095985.1 Streblospio benedicti | reverse complement strand
GACATAGTTGAGAAGAACGCTGTTCCAAATGAAGTTTCCTTACGATGTTGAGTCTATTTTTGACATAGACGGGATGGACCATGCATATCTTATGTGAAAAGAAGTTATTTCAGAATAACAACTGTCTCTTCTTACCTCGTGCTAAATGAATAAATAGTCTGTGTGTTCGTGTGTACCATGTGCATTCATGTCAATCGACTGCGGCTTGCCTTTCCAGACATGTTAGCTTGCTCTCATCTTGACAGTGGGACTCTACGATCCTTCTCTGGTCCCAGGTTATTATAATAATTTGTAAACATACTAGCAATTTTTCCCATATACGTCTAAAACCCCCCTGAAACTGAGATCAAATTACCATATGTTCCCAGCATCTATTGACTGGCGTGTGTTGCCCATCTACCCTTATATTGAACTCAGGTATTCAGTTCACGCCATAACTGTGCATTCCTCTTATATTTTTTTATCTATAATTATCAACACACATACATGTAGATTCAGCAGGAATTCGTTCAGCATGCCCGTGCGGTACCGATATGTGATGCTGGCAAGACCTTACTATTAAAATCAGCTGAGACTCTCACACGGTTTGTCAGCACGATACATCTTACTCGCGAAAAGCTTACATACAACCTGAACTGGGCCGGTGCAACTTATGCCTTGGCAGCGGCTAATAAGGCAAATGCTAGTATGAAAATGTACGCAGAAGATAGTAGCTCTGAACTGTCTGATGATCAAGATGAAATTACTGCCCTGAAGGTGAAGATGACACAGACCTGGATGTAAGAAAATACCAAAATACATGAAATATTTGAGAGGTTTGGACGGTGAAGCTGAACCAAAATCTTTTCTTTTTTTTATTATCAGTGTTTAACCTGCTGCTTTTCAAATCCGGACCCACTTGAAGTTGCGTGTTGTTGTAGCTACATCAGATTGTAGGGCAACTTAACAATTTTTTACCAATTATTGAGGAAGCCCTCTTGTTTCTGATCGTTTGCTTGAGTTTGATTAACTGTGCTGAAGAAAGCCAAACCACATTGGACGGCCACCACAGAAATCCTTGTGCAAGATTAGATGGAGCAGGGATTTCTTTCTTTTCAAAAAGAGACAATGAGTGACACAACTTGTTCTTACTCTGCACCTCTTCTTCATCGTCCTCCATAGGAGTCGTCTGCTCATGGCTCCTCGCATATGAGCTCCTTGGCTGTTGCCTCATTGGACTCCTCCACGGGGTTTCCAGCCGTGGATTCGTGCCGCCTGCTGGTGTTGTCGCATCCGGGAACTTTTGGTTTCCCTCTCTCCTGCCTAACGCTCCGGGGGGGATGCTGCGGGGTGTAGCTCAGCTCTCCTGGAGGCTCCTGGGTGAAGTCCCGAGGGGGAAAACAGCTGGGTCCTCTTTGTGATCACGGGCAGGGGGAAACGTTGTGGCTCGGGTTGATGTTATTTGTGGATGCGCACTTATATTGTTTATAAACTGTAGGTGGGTTTTAGCTAGAAGAATGAGGAGGCATCCATTTGAAGTCACTAATTTATTTACTCCATGAACTGTTAGTGTTTGCTACCATATCTTAACTATCGTCCAGAATCCATATACACTATATGCACATTCAAACTAGGAGGATAACGTATAGAACTATTGAAGGGGTGCACAGATACCAACGGCAACGCTGACGGCCACCCCGCTCTCAGTTTTTACTTTACGAAGTCTAGCCAGCACAGCCAGAGGAGACGAGAGCAGAGTAGTCGTGCCAGAAAATCGCGCACCGCTGCTTTTATGCCAGCATTGAGATATGTGGCCGATAGGTGGCGGGGCAGCGGCGGCATCCGCCTGGTGGCTGGCCGCGGGGACTGACCTTGTTTGTGCTTCTAGGGGAAGCGCGGCAGATGAGCCGTGTCCAGGGTCCTGTGCTAAAATTGGGCACGCGCGTATACGACAACCCTCTTGTTTGCGAGAATGGAATTCCATTCTGAGAGATACGTACAGCGCGCGCCCAACCCCACAGGCCCGGGGCACAGCAAACTCCGCGCACCCCTATGGCTATTTATAATATTGCTTATCTTGGCAGTTCAGAGCCCCTTTTAAAGAAAAACTAACCGATGTTGGAGTTATCATTAGGTTACACATGCCAATTCATCGGTGCGGACCTCCATGTGCGGGGTGAGATCTTACCCGCATCATGTTACATGCCTAACCGGGCTCTGCCTGCATACTTCCTAACATAATATAATCTGAGGTCCTTATTACCATATACAAATCATAAAAAAAAAATTGGTATGACATTCATATACACTTACACATATACCTAGATTCTGGACGTCCTACACATCGTGATATATATTTATAATATTTACAATATTACCGGTAGCTTGTTAGTACACTTATTTACGCGCCTTCCCGAACTTTTACGCTAAATTTTGAAGAGTGGCCCTAATATGGTTCGGCAAGGTTGAGGTTAGTACCCTATTGTTAGTTATAAAAAAAAATACGGGGTCTCTATTACCAAAACCGTTCACTTGTCAATTGTTGCATTTTATATTTGTCCATTAAAAGTTCACTGAGGCACTGGAATACAGCCGCCACGCCATGTTTCTTGTTTAAATCAGTCTTTTAGGTTCTTGCGTCATTGAGGTGTTTTCCTGGCAGAATGGTGCACCCCTCCACTTCCGCCGTAGTCAAGTTCATTTCCGTCTCACAATCACTCATTGCTGGTTGATCATCTCGTCTGGTGGTTTCATCCTCTCAGCGTCTTCTTCGTTTTTGTCTTGCTTGTAGTTCTAAAGGTTTCTTTGGGATTTAAAAGTGATGTATCGCCTATTGTTATGGATCGTTAAGGATTCTTAAATGTCACCATGCTTGTACGATCTATAATCGTCATATTCATTTCTTGCAGGTTCACTAGGCTTCTGGGATGGTATCTTCTTCTTGTGTTCCCAGGCCTCCAAGGATTGGGGAACCTGTCTTTACAATGTTAAGGATTATAATCTTCTCTTTTATTTCATGATCTGTTTTCGAGTTGTCGTTCGGGGTGTCTTGTCTTGTGTGTCCTAAGTTTTCATGTGATGCTCAACTGGTGGTCTTGAGTTGCCGCTCGGGGTACGTTGTGTCTTGTGTTGTGCTGAGTTTTCATGTAATGATCAACTGGTTCTCTTCATGTGTTGGCGAAACTTATAAATATTTCTTATGATTTTGTTGTATGATTTCTGTCGTAAATGTTGGCATGGTGTATACGCTTCTTTATTGTTCGATTTTTGGTGTGATTGTGAGGTTGGAATACAACTATGACTACTTTGGTCGTGTGGGTGCGTCGGTCAGCAACCAGGTGGATCATGTGTGGCGTGGTGAGGTGGCTGTCTTCCATGGGGCGCCTCAGGGATGTTTATCTGCAACATATTGACCTGCATATGGTTTACATACGGTTTGGCTAGCATTGTATTTATTGTACTTATAAAACGAATAAAAATCTTTACTTTACTGTTTTAACTTTTAGCCTATTCTTTTATCATCATATTACTCTGCTTTCTGCCTTTGTTATATATATATAAGCAACCCTCTTGTTTGCGAAAATGAGTGTACTCATTTTATTCTTTAATTATACAAATGTAGATAGTTGAATAGACAATGGTAAATAAATATATACAGAGATATATGCGCATGCATTATCATGATAATTAACGAGCTATGGTTAAATACATCAGACCGTTACGCATAGTAGTGTAGATACACAACCATAAATGAATAATTAAACTAACTAACAGCAAATCAACTCGAGTAGACGTTATAAACAAGAGTTGATGATCATGGTACCATAAATATAATATAGCAATATAAATACAAAATAAATGAGTTGATCAGTACAGTCATAAAATAAAACAGTTTACTCATATAAGGTAACGTATACATACGGTATATAATTTGACACAAAATAAAACGGGAAGTAAAAAAAAAGATTATCATCAAATGAAGTGTAGCCAGAGAAGGTCAACGACCAGTGGTTGATGAATAGGAGATTGCTGTCTTGTGGAATCTGGGTCGAGCTATTCCTGGAGCAAGGTCACTATGCAGTTTGATGATTAATTGGCAGCAGATGTGGTCTGTCCGCTATGTAGGCTCTGGAGTGTCGGTGCATGTGACGAAAACCATCTGGATTTGCCGTGTAAGAGTCATCAGGTGTTAATTGTTCACTGGGTGGCGCACAGGTCTTTGAAGTTTAAATTTTTGAGAGAAACGATCGAGATTGGTTAGAAACAAAGAAATTAGTCGTTACTAGACTAGTTGAGAGGGTCCGTGTTGAATTTGAATTAAAGTTTCAAGTCTTTGCAATGTAGTTCATTCGCCCTTTTGGTCTGAAAGTGTTCACATATTCTGAATCACAGCAAGTGTAAATCAATTTATCTTTGAGAAGTGAATAAGAATGGCAACTAACAAGTTCACCATCTTTTCGAAATTGGATGGATTATCTCTTGAAGAGCATCGAGAAATGATCGAGTTCTTTTCAACAAGATATGTGGATTGTCCAGGAGTAAGCGTTACGTGAGTACTTGTTATTTGTAAATCTTCCTTAATTTTATTGAATATAAGTAAAGTTGATAAAAGGCGGCATATTGTTTGTGTAAAATGGTAATAATATGTCGGAGGGTATAGGTAGTTTACGTAAAAACAAATGAACAAAAAAAAAAAAAAAAAAAACAAAACAAAACATCAGTGTTTCAATATTACACTCACATTATGTCCAGCATAATATAGTGGATTATATGACTGATGCTAAAAGGGGTGTGAAGACAATACCATTTCACTTTGTCGTGTGTCCTCATTGATGATGGTGGTAGTAATTGAATCTATTGTATATTTAACAGGTTTATCTCTGAAAATGGTCTTGCGGCAAGTGCATCGCCTGACGCCGGGCAGTATGTCGTTACTCCGCCAGGTGTGGAGTATGCCATGGCGGGGATGATGGCACGAATGCTGCGACCGGAATCGCCGGAGGTGGAAGTACAGGCCGTTCCACCTGTGTTAGCGACGCGGCTATTGATGCTGTCCCGACCACACGTCACGTAGTGTGCGATGCCGTCACTTCCATGACTGACGCAGCGTGCAACACCGAAGAATGTGGATCCATGGGGTCAACATCCACAAGCGCTGCCGCTAGCGTCAGCGACGAACATGAGGCTGCAAGGCACGAGTCTCATGAGACCCATAATTTTGATGAAAATGAGGTGTCCGTGGCGGCGTCGATATATGGTGTTTTTGGTAATGAGCCCACAGTGGCAGCAGCTCATGAAAAACGTGTCAAACGCGGAAAACGCAAAGCAAAGAAGATGGACAATAAGCAGTCATCCAAAAAACAATCCGTGCGTGAGGAAATAACACTTTATGCAAGTGATATTGAGTTGGATGACAAGCGTGTCGTCAAGGGGGCGTGCGAAGTGGAGAGGCCTGAAACCCCGCAGGGAATTACGCCATCTTCATACCCGCAAGCTCCAGAAGAAACAGGTAGTCAGGAGCAGGATGCGTATACGTATCCTGACGATTATATCCCCACTACCCCGGAGAGCGTGCATGACGTTGAAAGTCGGCCTCGTTTGACGCGCGAAAATCGCGCTATTGCCCATACAGCGAGCCGGCCGGGTGATGAATGTGTTGATGGTGACAGACCATCGACCATCACAGTGGATTATCGAGAATACGAGAGATTGGCATGGCGCGCAGGAGAGCGAGAACGCAACATGAAGCGTGAACTGGGACAGCGGCCAGAGAGAGGGAGGGGCCGCAGTAAATCACATCAACAGGATGGCAACCAGTCACGTGGAAGAGGGCGCAGTCGATCTCATCAGTATAACGTTGACTACACGCGCGACGCGGAGATGCGCCAAAGCCGTGTTGGTGTGTTGGGTCACCAACCCCCATATGTGCCATCGTACCAGCCGCCTCCAGCGTTTCCCGTAGATCTGTTGAGAGAGCGCCGCAGTCGTTCTCCCGTGCGGCGCAGAGGTGGTAAGGGAATGGACAATGTTGAGAAGAGATGGCGTCATGAGTGGCGATGAAATCGTTATTGATTCAGCAGATGTGAATAGAACTATATGGTAATTTAATATGATAGCAATTATATAAAGCTTTAGAGGTTAGACGTCAACAATTATGTAACAATAATCAATGTGCGAAAACTAAGTAATGCCATTCCATAATACTATATATATTGTATTGATTATTTTGTAAAGGTCAAGTGACGATGATTGATGAAGTAAAAGCAGAACACTATGTTTCTCTATGTTGGTTTGCATGTATATAATCCGTAGATGTAGTGGTTCATGAGTAGGTGACATGACAACTTTATGAGGTGACTTCAGTACAATTTTTCTAAGAGGACTGATTATGTATGACGGCACCTCCAGTCAATAGACGTCCAATTATAGATATGATAACAATTGTGCTGATTCTCAGCATACAGATGTGAGCTCAGACGGATGATTCTTCAGGACGTTGTATATAATATTAGTTTATGTAAAGATAAGAATTGACAGTTTAGAACTTAATCTGTATTGAAAATGTGTAGTGTGTAAATTAATGAATTAGCTATTATGAATATATTAGTGTGGTAGTATGAATATTTCAGTTATGGGAAGAGAGAATAAAACATTTTTAATCGGAGTCTTCGTTTGTCAAATGATTATTTCTGATAGACTTGTACTTATTTTCACCAAATGCTTTGGAGAGTAAACAGCCATAATAATTTTGTCGTTTAGAAATAGCCAACAATATATGATAATTGCGAACTGAAATATTAAATTCTCTTGGCATCTGAATAGTTATTACATCAGAGCCTAGCTTAAGAAGAAGATCTGTTTCCCACGAGAATTTAACTGAAGGCCAGCATCTGTTTTTTGCGAGAGTATACCCATTGAATCTGGGCAATTCTTGAATAATTAGTCGTGTATCGGCCGGAATGTCTAATAAATACAATATGCAAGTGGATTTATCTGTGAAGATTTTATAGTATAATGATAATTCCTGGTTGAGAATTTGTTGGTCTTGCAGTCGTTTGTATGCAGAATATTTGTTAATTGTCTTGTATATCGCATACAGTATTGAGAATAGCAGTCCTGTTGTAATAGCATATCCAATAAATGATATTTCATCTTCTAAGACAGACGGCGAATCGTGTGATTGAACAGGACTGTGGGTGGTATAGTCATTAAGTTTAAATGTTAAACCTAAGGGTAATCGTGACGCTAATCCAGCTAACATAGGTAGATCGGGTATTGCTGGCCCAGCATTATTTTTACGATGAAACCACCAATATGCGATAAAGGCTGCTGTTAAGACAAGGTTCCACGTTATTAATAAAATGAAGAAATATATATCAACCCAAGCAATTTTCCTGTTTATAACTTGAGTGGTAGGTGGGAGTAGTTCTTCAGCTTTGTATTGATTAATCTTTTCAAAGAAGATGTCTGTGTCAATGCCGAGTTCCATGTTTTTGTTTAAATCATCTTCTAGTCTGGATTTTATTGTAGTCATGTCAATAAATTCACTTTGCGGTTTTGTAGAAGATTTGAAATTGACAGTGGGAAATTTTAGTTTAGACTGCGCATTCATTTCTTGGGCCAACCTGAGATTAACAGGGAATTGAATTTGAAGTTTTTCTTGAACAGGTTCGCCATCACATCCGATAATACGAGGTCCTATTGTTATGCCATTAGCTATAATAGTGCAATGACATGGGAGCGTTATGACCGTATGTGAAGAGATCTCATGTTGCCTGTGTTCAGTATGAAGACAGGAAATAATTACCGGGGAGTGAAAATTGTTCAACAAATATTCGTGGTCGCTTATTTTTACAGCTTCAGGTTGAGAAGTAAGAGCCGAATATGTTTGAAAGTTACAATCAGACGTGTCTGCCAAATTGTGAAAAATATTAAAGACGCAGTTATTTATGGTGCGAGGATAAATAATTTGAGGTGTATTACAGATAAATGATTGACGGCGGCAATATTCTATTTCAGCATAAGTAGCAAAACCAAAGGACTCTGAATCCTTGCTGATAAGTATGAAGTCATGTGATACGTCAAGTTTCATAAAAGTGTTGTTGTGATTATAACCATGGGGTCCATGTATCGGAAGTCGGTGTGAAGAAATTTTATAAATGTCATATGTCTCTGTAATAGACTTAAGTATGGGAACTTGAACATGTATGAATAGCACATCATCTTTGTATGTGCCTAGTGAAGAGTCGGTAGAATAATAATACTGACGAAAATCATTGTGTAGAAGTGGACGTAGGTTGTATGGTCTCAGCTTGGCAGAGATATGTTGTAACCCTTTGTTCAATGACTTATCTGATACAAATTGTCGTGGTAGAAAGCCTTTACTCAAGGAGATTAAGCCTTCATTTACTGAATTGACTACTGAGTGAAAGATTATGGCATGTTCCGTGCGTTGTGTTAATTGGTGAAGTACGCCGAGCATTTCAAACAAGTAATTAATTTCATCAGGAGATGCAAATTCATAAAAAGAGTTTATGCGAGCATTTACATTTTCAATATTCTTGATGGCAGTTAATAATGACTCATCATTGTTTTTCACATGTAGAAGAATGTTTTCCATTTTTGAAGCAGTGGAGTTGTGCATGTTTTTCAGAAAATTGTATAATGATTTGTGATTTCTGTCCAAAATCCTGGCGTTTTTGCTGATGTGTGAAACTTGTTCATGAAGATTTTTTAAATCTTTGCTCCTTGCTGTACCAAAAAGTGTTTTTAGCGCCGTGCCGATGAATGGCAGGAGAGCTCTCCTCCCTTTGTTTTGGGAGATGTGAAAGTTTGAGCGTAAATCGTCGTATGTCCGAAGTAGCTTAAAAGTGGTCATGCGGAGTTGGTTTAGTTGAAGAAGTTCCAAATTAGTCGTATTCTCCAAATACAGACATATATGTTGACTGGCACCTGTCATGGCGCATTGTATATTGATCTTCTGTGTCCTGTATATGTGTGATGCAATATCATTGAAGTCCGGTAATTGCATCAGAAATGTGGCATCGTAGAAGTCCGTTGATCGTGTTATCGCTTTATGTTCATGAGTAAACAGTAAACCCACACTCGCCTTGTATGTGTAGTCCTGGGTTAAACATAATATCCCATGAATGGGTAGGAGAAGGAATATTGTGATCCACATGACGGTAGCGAGTGTAGCTTACACTAACTACCTGTGTCGCTAACAAATAAAATGTACCAGATCGCAAGCGGTGTACGTTGCAAGCGGCGTGATTATTAATCATAGCAAAGCCTGTTGCTGTAATATCGTTTACTTGGGGCCTTGGAGAAATTATCAGACATTATCAATTGTTGATAAATTTTCTATATGTTAAGGTTGGTAAACAGTTGGGCGAGCACAGTGTAATGGTGCGGTAAATTGTAGCTTGCTATAATCCGTTCAATGAAATAAACACCACAATCCGTTCAATGAAATAAACAATGGAGCATGAAATACAGCAATCGCAGTTTGCATAGCACATAAAGTTGAGTATAATCACATACAATGACGTGTGTACCTAAACAGTGGTGATTATCTGTGGAGGCTTTATAGCCTGGAAGTTTCGCCACCCAGGTCAGAACCAGATTGTTGCGATAAACAGTCAATTTACAACCTGGGTAATTGAGTGCAGAAGTTGGATTAGAGTGTGGTTTGTGGTGTAATGTATTTGTAACAGATTCATGTTCCATAATGTTTTTTACTTTATTTTATTTATTTATTTATTATTATTTTTTTTTTTTTTGAAGAAACATAAGACGTATCATAAGAGTGTAATAAATTTATGAATTTGTAACCCGTACCAGAACTGACAGATAAACAATTTTTTGTAAGACGAGTTAAGAAAAAGGTGAGTTAACTGAACGAATGATTCTTTCCCTCTTTCTCTCTCTCTTTTTTTTTTGCACACAATTTCTATGCGTGTTGTAATTCCCATATCCTAATAGTGAGCACCAGTTGAGAATCACTAACAACTTCGATCACCTCATGGTAAGATTGATATAGGAGTAGAAGTGTACTACATGACATAAGAGTGTTATGCTAATTAACTATAATTTCATATCGTGAAAAATCTTAACAAATGAGCATGTATTTTTTTTTTTTTTTTTTTGAAGAAATGGAACAGGCTGAAATTAGTCATAACTTTCACGCCCGTGTGACATGATTGATATAACCAGTTTAACTTCATAATCATGAAGGGGAAATAGCTCGTGTAGAGTAATTGAGATTTTTAGGTGAATGCTGGACAATATGAAAGTATGGTGTTTTAAATTAAATTAAGATTATGAATGGATTTATGAAGGGATAGGCAGTACATCATATTGAGAGGAGTCAAATAGTTGAGGTCTTATGATCTGAGAAATAGATACAGGGTTTTCCATCTTGAAGCGTGACTTGAAATTTGTTTTTATGTATTATCTTGTAAGGGCCTCTGTTCTGAATTAATAGTTTTTTATTATCATGAATATTGTCTAATGCCTTCCTGCGCCAAAAACACACATCACCGATTTTTATATCATTATTTTGTGTTTCCGAGTGTGGAGTATCTCGTAACATTTGAAGGTTATGTTCTTTGATCAATTTGATAGCCTCCCGTTGAGCTGCAATAAGCATTTGGTTGTGTTCTGCTAGTGATGCTTCATTGGGTGGAGTAATGTCCATGATACAACGTAAATTTTTGCCGTATACAATTTCATGAGCTGAGAAGTCTGTACTACGAGATTTTGTATTGTTAATATTGAATACAACGACAGGTAGTATGTCGTCCCAGATAAGTGGGTTATGTTGACACATACATCGTAAAAGATTAAGAACAACTTTGTTGGCTCTCTCTCCGTGCGAGAGTTCGCAGGGGGTGAAAGGGGCTAACATGGGAGAGCTTTATGTCAGTATGTTTGCTGTCTCTTTCCATATATCAGCAATGAAGTTTGGACCATTATCAGAGACCAACTGTAATGGGCTCCCATGAATGCATAGCACATTTTTGACAAATCCTTTTGCAAATTCGGCAGCTGAAGTTGCTTTAGTAGGCCAAGCTATAATTAAACGGCTTGCATAATCAACACATAGTGCGATGTAGAGATGTTTATTCTTTGTAGGTGTAAATTTGCCGAGAAAGTCAATTCCGAGTTTAGTAAGAACACTCGTGGATGACATGACTTTTTGTAGGTGGTAGCCTTTGAGGGGTAACGAGGTTTTTATATTTGTTGCAAGTTATGCAGTTAGAGATATATTTTCTGATCATCTTATCCATCCCTTTCCATATATAAGTGCGTTTGATAAGATCCATGCATTTAGTAAACCCCAGATGTGTTCCAATTTGACTTGAGTGAACAGCCTTTATGACAGGGATTTGAAGGGATGGGGGTACTACTATTCTAAGTAAATTTGCGTCACGTATACCTTTATTGCTATGAGCCATATGATACAAAATAGGAGGTTCGCCAATCATGGTATATGCTAATTCTTTCATACGAACAGTTCTCTCCCTTTTGTATGTCGAGGAAAAGACCGTGTAGACCTGAGCATTGATGTCATTCAGAGTATGAAAGGGGGGTTTTGTTGTTGTTCATGACTACAGTCAAACCTGTCTTAGATATTTAGTCATATGCGACCTTTTGAAATCCCCCCCCCCATGAATTCCATTGTATTGACCCTCTATTTAACGACCACCTGCTTTACACAATGGGTGCATAATTGGTTCAAACTACTCCCAATAACGACTTTCAGTTAGTGAAATGCCATTTTAACTGCTTGATCCCACCACGTGACCCTCAAAAGGTCATGGTCGCTACGATGTAAACACATCGCCAGTTAGCCAGTGCAGTTAAGAAATGGGGTTTATTTAACTCTTTCTTTTGTCTGTGACCTGTTTACCTGACATTTGCCTCCCTGATACTTGTAAGATAATTAAGAGATAAATGAAGCAGGCTTTGTTTGCATTCACTCTGTTAGTACTTGTACTAACTTCCCATGCTATGACTCCAGTATGAGGTGCTTGCATCTCCTCGGTTAAGTGAAACAAAGCAGGCTAATTACATAAAGGGGTGAAAACTTTCTATTGGCTTGTCCACCTTTCTTTGTCAGTAAAGTGGTATAAATTACATTGAGACAATGACAACATACCTAGTTACTTACTGGATATTCGTCATGATACAGGACATAGCTATCTATTAAGTTATCTAAATATTGTATTGATTATGGCTACAGCAAAAAAGAAAAGTGTTTCCATTCACATGTAATTACATTTGTACTTAAATTATTTATATAATTGATGATGTAGATATAGTAAATAAAAAATAAATCAAATTCATAAATAATAGTGTTTTTTGTGTCATTAGCCTTACATTAAGCAATGCATACAAACTTTAGCTTAAAGATGGTAAACAAGTCAGTTTTGAACCTGTATTAAGTGACCACCTGTATTCAAATGCCTTCTTTTTTCTTCCACAAAACAAAAAAGGGGGGGGGGCCGGGGGACCCCCAAAAAAAACACAAAATATCACACATTTTCAGCGGCTCGCTACATAAGCAGTAAATTATCCACAGTTTTCACAAATCGTTTTTATTTGTGTCATTAATTTACTAGTCAAATTATCCTTTTTTAAAGCACATTAAGTTTTTTGACAGGCGATGGGCCCATAAATTTTCCCCACTGTTTTAATTTACATAAAATTTACAATAAAATTAATCGGGTGTTTTCTATTGCATACATTATATTTTCGAGTAACCAATAATAAAAAATATTTTAATGTTATATGATTATTTACTGCATTGCTTATTAAATTTTCAAAAAAAAGTACAACAGTGCAATTCCACGTCCCCCCGAAGTTAGACGTTTTTGTTTTGCACGTGAGGCATGACAAAAAGGCATCAACCCGGACAATTTTTTTTCCCCCACACCCAAAAAGGGAAATGTATTTAAGTTCATATAAAGCCAAATATAATTTGAAATCATGAACAATGATTTATTTATCACAAAGGGGTTTGGGGGGTTTACCCCGAAAAAAAACACTCAAACATTTGATGATGCATATTTTGCGTGTTGAGTAGTTGTTGCATGTTAATTTGCAGACCAGTAATAAGCTTTGATAAGATCCCGAGGCTGAATAGGTGCATAAAACTTATCACGGACATCACCATGATAAGAATCATCACGAAGCGCCTGGATTTTAATGATGTTCACCAGCAAATTGAGACCGTGGAGTGAAGGTGGCGTCTTACCTGATTTTATGTAGATCTGCTGTCAATTCCATCGAGGAGATGGTGGGATTGTCGCAGGTGTCAGTGTCCCGTGGCACGAAGGGGCCGCTGAATATCCCACATGAAATTAGGTAGTCGCTTTTCGACACTTATGGCGGTTGGTTATTGTTGATGTTGGTCCTTGGTGACCTTATCCTGGTCCTTAGTTTTTATCAAATGTATGGAAGACTTCAAGATTTTATGAGACTAACAGTGTGGGCCACATGCTATGCCTCATCAGGGATTGAGGTTGACATATATTGCATGACCTTAACTGTAGATGAACTTCTTCAGTAAATTTCATTTCACCAACAAATACATGAGTTGCATAACCCGAGTTTCAAATCTGCTCATTCTACTTCTGTTGTTCACGCATCATAGAGGTTCATGAGAACATGAAAACTGTATGTTTATTGGGCTACATGACAAACCGGCGGGACGTTTGCTGGAGCACCCCTATACGACCAAAATCCATGGCCACCTTGACTGCAAGCCCCCCAACCGACCTACAACTATCATCCATGTCCTATATTCATTACATAACAGTGGTCACAGGTCAATCTGTCTCAACGCACTGCTTAACATCTTACACAGACATCATTATTATTGGAAATAAACCGAGAAGTACACCAAACAAACCATATACTGTAAACTAATAACAACAAATAACAATTATACTTTCTAATTCTCAATCAAATTTTACAGATAGCACGCAAGTTTCTGTTAAGGGCCATTGGAATTTTCGCCGTAAACATCGATCCTTGGAAATGTTCACAGTTTTATGTCAATCATTTACACCCAGAGCAATCAAGGTTGTGTCAAACTTCACATTTCGTTTGAGCAGGAGCAGTATCAATTTCTGACTAAAATTGTCAGTCTCGAGAGCAGTCAAGAAATGCTGGTGTGATTATGTTCAGTCAAGTAAACTTTGATAAAATCGAAACAGTTTGATACTTAGCATATAATAAAGGTCAAAAACATATCAGATGATTTTGGGCAGTGATTTGAAACAAGAAATCGTGCATGCAGCCGTATCACTATCGTGGTCATTAAACTCATTTTACATTTTAGTTTGGGTATCTCTTGGTACCACACGTTTCAATACTGGTCACGTATTTTATTTGCAAACATCTTGATTATAATTCCCTCTTCACTGTTATCTAATGGCTGACCAGTATTTTCCTTCTCCTATTACCATATTTTCTATGGATTCTATGATATCAGCCAAACAGTGATCCG
>JAGTTF010000989.1:0-11496 GCA_019095985.1 Streblospio benedicti | reverse complement strand
ATGTCTGAGTGACAACTCACTAATATCGTCCTACAATTGAAGACATTCTACATTCTAATTTGACCCATCCCCAAATTTTAGACCATGTCAAATTTAGCCTGTCTCCAAAAGCAAAATACATATTCGTGTAAAGACTCGTCCACCAAATTGACACTATTTCAACCTAAAGAGCCCATAAGCATTGATGGTCATACACGGCATACAAAAATCTTAACATTATCATTCAATTACTCAATTCATTACCTGCTTTTATTTCAAAATAAATTCCAAAATCTGAATTTTAAATACAATTTGATTGATTTCGAACACTGCAGGTTCCTTTTCAAAATAAACATGTTTAGAATAGATTTTGGAATTTATTTTGAAATGAAAGCAGGTAATGAATTGAGTAATTGAATAATGAGACCCACTGTTGTATACAACTTATTGAGAATCAAATGGACATAAAAAATAAAAAGTAAAATATAAAAATAAATCTGAACATTATTCCCACTCACATTGTCGGCAAGCATGAGTGCTCCAGTCTCGATCACGAACTCATGGCTCTCCTCATCCTTGACGACGGCGGAGGTGAAACCAGCAGCACTGCTAGCCTTGCCCGACGTACACACAGCGCGTGGAGAAAACTCCTCTACTTGCCTGCAAAGAAGATGGTTGACAAGAGGTTACAATATGGTTGACCATAACCAATAATTGATGTCAACACATACTGTTGGTTCTAATGAGAAATATCCCAAATTTCTCTTTTATGATCTACTGTACATGCTTTACTTTGTTGGCTAAATATTGCTGGACACTTCAGAGATGATTTTATGAAATAGCCCGGTCTGTTATCGTAAAATCGTGCAAAATGGGGTACAAGCGCCAAATTTGGCATGCATGTACCTTAGGGCATATAAAAAAGATTTGGATATGGAACCACCCTCAGCAACCCCTATTATCACTCGGTTCCAACCGCGTTGTGCTTTGGCATAAAAAATCATACACAATTGACATTTAACTGGTAATTTAATGGATTTTACGTTCAAAATCATCACATCAAGAATTATGGTAGATTATATAATTATTTTGATATTTAGCCATGTAAATATTTAGACTTTTTGAGGAATTCCCCTATTATCACTCAATATTATCTTAATATCGTTTATTTCAAAACTACACGATTACATGATGAACATACTAAAAATAGCAACACCTGATTTGATTAAAAGGGTGCCTAATAAGGAATTTTAGCCCTGATTACATTTTAATATTTCCCAGCGTTTTGAGATATCCAAGATGGCCGCCGGTGTGGGAGTCGAAATCTAATATTGGCTACATCTTTCTTGATATTTGGGATAGAGTCATGATTTTGGTGTCTAGAAATAGGCTGTAGAGGTCAAGTAATCCAATTATATTCATTGGAATAAGACTGTTCATCGTCATATATGCACAATCCAAGATGGCCACCACAGGAGTGTTCGAAATCTGAGATTATCTGTAACGTTTTAACTATCAATAATAGAACCATGATTTTGGTATGTAGATGTAGGTTTGTGTGGTCACAGAATCCAAATATATTAATGGAAACCAAATTGAATAACTAGACATAGACAAAATCAAAATTACTCATGAAAATGTAACTTACTAATTTGATGTAAGCAAATTCAAGATGGCCCCCACTACCAGGGTAGGATGATCGAGTTTCAGTAACTTTTAACTATTTGAGAGAGCAATGATTTTGGTATCAAACGTGCAGGTTTATTGAGGTATAAAATTCAGTCACAAGATATTCTAAGCATTACTCTTATAAAATCAGGTGTCTATATCTGATTTTGATACTAGCTATATCAATTTCATCGATCTATATTCTCTTTCCACAAAACAGTGTAAAATCTAAATTGAAGCATAATTTGTTTTAGGAGGGGTACTAGCTAGCACACAAGCACCCTTTATGGTACATGTGCAATACAAATTAATTTTATATTGTATTGGATATCAGGTCCAGTATATTCAAAGCTTTCATAAACACACATTTACCCACATTTACCTCATTAGGCATCATAGCTCTTATCATTCCTACCCGTTAAGATATGATAATAATGCTATAGACTTCATTGATTACAAAACATAATCATCACCATTATGGAATACTGACCTACACGTAATAATTCCAGATAAATGTCACAATTCAAATGTAATGGCAATCTCAAAGAAAATTATCTTATCCAAACACTGCACTATAAACCACATAAATACAGGTTTCCGATTGAATAGAGAAGGCCCTGCAACTCCTCCTTAAAGTTGAGACTGATTGTAACAAGGTCAAACTCGTTCTGAATCGCCTCAATGAAAAAGTAGCTATTATATAACACAAATGACAACAATGGACTTCAGACCAGTAATGGTACTGTACTGGAGCACACGGATGAATTCAAACACTTTGGCACATGGATGGATGAATCTCAAAAGTACATCTGTGTCAAAACGATAATTGCTTAGAAAACCCTCAACAGCATTAACAAAGTCTGGAAATCCAACTTAAGCTCTGGCTTCAAGAAGCAACTCCTCCTTGCTACAGTGCAGACAGTCCTACTTTATTACTGAGAAATTTACCCCCAAACAAAAATAGTGGAAGCTCTCGCAATGCTACAGACATCTCTACACATATGATGCAAACGATCCTGAACATAAACTAGAGCTCCCATACTACAAATGAGCAACTCTGTGGTGAATTCCCAACAGTCACTGATGAGATTGCTAATAAAATACTCAAGTTAGAAGGATACTGCTACCCCCATACTTTGGTTGAGCTTGTGGAAAGGTATGGGTTTGGAAACAACACATGGAAATTGAAGACATGGGAGGCCCTCGGAAAAGTGAGAAGCCTGGTGGAACATTCTGGGTTTCCTAAAACGTGATGCAGGAGCTACTAGTGCTATCAAAATAGCCACACTATTGCAAGACATGAAGATTTGAAGACTTCATATTCTGTATTTGAGGCTTTTAGCCTAATTACAATACAGCACTGTATATAGGTAATCTGAAACTTTGTTTAATCACATGACCAGTTAATAAGTATATATAAATATCAGGACTGACTCGAGATATAACATATGTTTGACCTGGGCTATATGCAAAAAAAAACATTCTCTCTAGGGAAAGATCAGTATAGCAGGTATCTGTAATGGATTTGATGACTGTACCATTCACAATGATGCATTATTATAGACGATCATTTTCATTCTGGTCACCTTGGATTTTACTCATAAGTGAATATCGAATGGCCGATCAGATGTTTTACGTTATTTTATATAGTGCAAACCAAATTACATAACAACTAAACAACCAAATCATCATTCTATCACTAACAGTGTGCATGCTAATTACAATCATTCAACCATTGCAGTGGCGGCCATCTTGAATTTGGCTAATATCCGAATGAGGAATCTTTTTTTAGTATAGTTTGATTATTTTAGCCTATAAATATATATCAAGACATAATAGTTGAAATGTCATAAACAATCTCATATTTTGAGAACTCCTGTGGTGGTCATCTTGGATTTTGTTTACATCCAAATGTTGAATCTTGTTTTCATGAATATATGTGGATTCTATGACTTCATAAACTTACACCTGTAAACCAAAATCCGGATCTTATGATTATTAGTAAATATTTTATGGACAATCATAGATTTTGATCACCCATGTGGCGGCCATCTTGGATTTTGCATATATGGAGATGGTTAATCTTGTTCCAATGGGCATATTTGGATTCTATGACCAAGAAAACCTACCACTAGACACCAAAAATATAACTCTATCACAAATATCAAGAAAGATATAGCCAATATTACATTTCAAACACACCAGCCGGTGGCCATCTTGGATTTCTCAAAACGCTGGGGGATATCAGATCATTATAATGTATTGCATATTCAACAATCTTGTGATATTTAATACCGGTAGAACAAATTTCAATGGCATTTGACATGTTTGTTCATATTGACTTCTTTTTTACATTTACATATATGGTTGACGTTTAATTTACGTAATAATATATTCAGATGAAGGCACAGCCTTATGAGATGGCCAACCCGTATGATTACACCGGGTATAGTCTATATGTATAATTTACAAGCAGATGTTTTTTATTTATTCTACGAAAAGAGAAGCTTTAAAACACCATACATGAAAACATTCCAATATGCGAGGTTTGTTATATGGATCATAATGCAACCTTATAGATCAATGTAAACAGGAATATTTCATGTTTGCTGTTTGCATTATAAATATCAAGTTATATTGGTTTCTTACTTCAAAGCAAAGGGCATTATGCTTCGTATGCATTGTGACGGTAATTTTATTTCGTTACAAAGTCGATTATTTAAAACAAATATGGGTTTGCAACAAAATGTATACATTATATTATATAGTGCTACAAGTTGAAGATGTTAATACTATATTTTCTTCACATATATTTATAAAAACGTACTTTTTGTGTCCATTTGGAGCCCGTTTTTCTGAAAACAAATATTCTTTTTAACACGTGTTTTCCGTCTGCATCTGCGATAATGGATGGCCGGTGTTGCAATAAGTAGTATAAAACAAACATGATTAATCACAATATTAGCAACTTTTGGGGCAAATGTTGTAAAAATGAAAGGAATATCATAAACGTGGTGTATTGAAGGTGGTAAGTAAAGGTGAAGAAACTGTGTCTTGTAACCGTAAGTTTAATAAACACAATATTTTGTTTTGCGGCGTATTTATTCGAAATTCTGTTCATCGTGCGATTTCGAATAAGTTAAGTAAGTTTTATAAGATATAATTCCCGTTTATTTTTTAATGAGAAACCGAAAAGTCGTGTATTTGCTATTCAGTGGTCAGTATCGGCAGGTTTTTAGGCTTGTGAAAATTCTGTATCAAATAGTAATTGGACACAGATTGGCGTCATGGACGTTTTCTCATTCCACGGACACTGTGGTCTACGCGCGCTGCCTTAACAAGGCCAACCTTAGTTGGCGGCTGTGCCGCCAACGGGTTGGCCATATTAAACATGTATCTTTACATATCTTAATAATCTTATGAATAAGATTTGTTTATATAGATTTTATAGAGCTATATTCAAACAAAGATGAGTTTATAGTGATATATTGTGTTGCATGTTGATTTAAAGACTTGAACGATTTAAAGAAAACTTGATATTTAGAATTATTGTATAGAAAATGATATTGAGTGATAATAGAAGAATTCTTCAAAAAGTCTAAATATTTACATGACTAACTATCAAAATCATTCTATAATCTACCATAATTCTTGGTGTGATGATTTTGAATGTAAAATCCATTAAATTACCAGTTAAATGTCAGTTGTGTATGATTTTTTTTAGGTCAAAACGCAAAGTGGGTGGGTGGAACCAGGTGGTGATAATAGGGGTCGCTGAGGGTGGTTCCATATCCAAATCTTTTTTATATGCCCCCCCAAGGTACATGCATGCCAAATTTGGCGCTTGTACCCCATTTTGCACGATTCTCTCAAAATATGCATTTTGCAAAAGGCCCCCCCAGAAAACATTCATCTCAAATTAAATAAATAAATAATAACTGTATTGTCTGTCTATAGTACTTTTGCAGCACATTGGATTGACAGCGCTGCGTTCGAAGATGAACGTCAGAGTCACATCAAAGAGCTTGACCAAGAGTCTGTTTCCTAAAGTGGATGTAAAAGTATTGAACAGGTGCGAGCACGTGGCTCTTCGGGATGGTTTACATCTTAAATGACAATAGTATATTTGTAGGTTTACTACGGCGAACTGGCAACGCCACGCAAATATCTATATAATAATAGCCAAACTCTTGGAGTGGTGCCGTTTCCCAGCATGGTTGTTTTTTTATTCTGAGGCTAATCTGTGCCTTCAGGCCTCTTGGCGCCGATTCCCCTGATGTTGGCCTGTCAAAAGCTTATTTTGAAGGTGCCTATGCCGTTATAGAGTGCGTATATAAAGCTTTATTTTTGAGGAGATAGCTTTACAAATTCAGTGTTTTCATGGGTGAAATGTGGTGCTATGCCGGCAGATTGCTGGAAGAAAATTCGTAAAGAACGAGTTTTGTCGGCTAAATCGAGACTAAAATGTCAGACGCCGTTCGCCATCATGTTGACAACATTTCAGTTTGAACGCCTTACGCTAGCCTCGTTTAACCAGACGCTGTGTGCATGCTTGATCTCTGCATGCAACCACAGGGTCTGGATGATCGAGACTAGCCATTTGCACAATGACAACAAAGATGGCGGCGCCCATACACGTGAAAATACGAGGAATTTACTTGAATAAAACCAATATTTTGCATATTAATATATTATCAGTTGTATCGTGAAAGTATTGCGCCATAGACTGCCATGTCAACACATTTATTGTGAGTAAATAAAACGTGATTCAACAATGCATTGGTATATAGTTTCACATCTAGCAACCGCCGAGCATATGTTTTTAGAAATATCTTGATATTTTTGCAAATTCCATGGATTAAACGTTCGTTAGTGTTTGTTAATAATAAAGAATTAATGCTGGTAGACTATGTTACTTTTAATAATAAGTGTAATTGTGTGCGGTGTTTGAATCTCACAATGTAATGATAAAATATGAGCGAAAATGCGAGATCCCCCCCTCACCATGACCCCGACATGTGACACCTGTTAACGCGGGCGACCCGATGGCGGAGTGCCGAGAGGTTTCGAAAGGAGACGTGCATAGGTCTTCTTACAGTCCCACCGGGCCACCCTCAGAAAAAATTGCATTAATATTAAGAAAATATAGTGTATATGTGTTATCAAAAGTTTGAATCCAATATTAGCCAATGTACTTCATTGCTTTTTTTTTATGCTTGATGCAAAGCAGTGATCAGAAGAATTCTGGGGTCTTTTCTTAAAGTTTTGAAAGTAATATATCCGGCAACAATTGACATTATCATGTAGATCAGATGTATTAAGAATATTTTCCTACATTTATATGGCATTACAGAAATAAATGTAGCCTGTCTGGCACTTTGTCAAAAATATCTAAAAAAATAGTATTGATATGTAATATATTCCCAAGTCTAACAAATCTACTTCATTTCAAACAGTATTATACTAAATAACTAAATTCAAACTTGGCTAAAAAAAAATTTCAATTGACTAAATTTTTTTTTAATTGTTTAGCCAATTGGCTAAAAAAATTCAATTGGCTAAAAAAAAGTTGTTTAGCCAATTGGCTAAATTTGAGATGGGTCTAGCGCTAGCAGAGATAGTTTAACGAGATACGCAACACGTTCATATCTGCGTTCCCGGCAGGTGCGAGCAGGTGCCCGAGAGAGGATGGTCAACGAACGCTGTCTTGTACTAATGAATAGAAAATTGGTTGATTTTGACGTGATATATTTGCATTTCATGATTAGAAATACAAATAGCTATGAATGAGAAGTCATTCAATATACTATGGTCTACAACATACAGACCATATCTAGGCGCTGATATCTCTGAAAAAACTGTATAGGAACATTGCAAATCATGTTGTTTAGCCTGGATAGTCTACAGGTATCGCCGAACGATGATTGTCAAACACATGGCGATGCATGTGATTCATGTTCAAAATAAACTATTTAGTTAAAACAATTACCCAGATTTATATATACGAGTGGAATTGCATATTACTGCATATTATTTCCATCAGAATTATACATTAATACGACAACCGTGTGTTGATATTTTTTGGTCAAATGATCGATAGTAGATCTATAACACAGTTGAGATTAATCACTTGTCACTTGCATGCTTGTAATTTGCAGAGGTTTACTGACAACTTAAAAATTATGATAGACACATAAGACACTTAAAATTTGATGTGGATTTTTATTTTTACACTTTCAGTTCATACTTTACATTTGGAAAGAAATGTCGATTGATCCCATCACATGGTCGTAATGTTCTTTGATGTGCTGTCATATCCACTACGATTGTGTTGACCATTTTGACTAGTTTGATCATCGAATGTCCTGCTATTTCATAATAATTGGTATGGTTAGAAACGCACACTTCAATAGATTACATACATAGTAATAAAATATTTTTGGGACAGGTATGGATGAGATACTGACATATTTATTACCAAACCAGCGTTTGACAATGACAGCCATACGGTGAAAAACGTGATTAGGGAAGAAAAAGTGTCGAACATTTTGCTTAGTATTTCAGCACTTGCCATGGCTAGAAACATTTAATTAATTATATGTAATCTACATATGCGTTTCCAACCATATCAATTATAAAAATTTAGTAGCATATTTTATTACTGAAGTATGCGTTTCCAACCATATCAATTATAAAAATTTAGTAGCATATTTTATTACTAAACTTTGAAGGTAAAATGTGCATTATATCGAAGTGGATATGACAAGCTGATTAGTCTATGCCTACAATAAATGTTATCTTGCTGAGTTTCTATCAAGACAATATTATTTATCTCATGAAAACAAGAAACTACTCACTGATGTTTATACATATGTGTACTATTTTATAATTTAATGTATCATATAAAGTCATATAATAAGTTTTTTGGTCATCTTCATTTCATTCACCTATGAATACTTAGTCACTTCATGATACTGGTCATTCCTTACACGTTTTTTCATTTTTTTTCATTTTATATACCTATTTTTCTTTTTTGCTTATTTGTCCATATCCAACTAAAAACATATATATTTTCTTCTATTTATTTAAATTTCGGCACAACAGTGCCCTTGTCAAAATTAAATCTCATTTAGTTTAATTTAATTTTGACAAGGGCACTGGTGTGCCGAAATTTAAATAAATAGAAGAAAATATATATGTTTTTGGTTGGATATGGACAAATAAGCAAGAGAAGAAAAATGAGATGAACGTTCAAAAGTTCAAGACAACAAATCAGAAAATGAATTAAAAAGCTCTTTTTTGTTTGATACAACAGGCATCTTTGCCTTGAGCATATTTCATGTTACTTATGTCCAATGTTTTCCACAAGAGGCTTGAACAAATTCTTCAGTGCTGAATACGAACATATTAACTTCTGGCACAGTGTTGGCCACAACTACTATTTCATATTGTGGACCAAAACTGTGCCAATAATCAACATGAACGGAATCTTCATTTTTCCAACTTCTTATGAGGCAAAAAGTTCATACATAATAGAAATAAAATGAGTGTGAAAATAGATGATCTTCACCATTCTGATTAGCTTTCAGTATATCAGTTGATTAGGCATTTCTTTTCCCTGCATTATGCTAGTATTCCATGTGTTTTTTTACACAAATGTATAGGAAATAGCAACTTCTCTTCAAGGAAATAGGAACTGTGATATCTGATATTTCTCAGGACTTCAATTTCTTCTTTACCTTTTTCATTTTGACGTAAGTATGTCTGAGTGACAACTCACTAATATCGTCCTACAATTGAAGACATTCTACATTCTAATTTGACCCATCCCCAAATTTTAGACCATGTCAAATTTAGCCAGTCTCCAAAAGCAAAATACATATTCGTGTAAAGACTCGTCCACCAAATTGACACTATTTCAACCTAAAGAGCCCATAAGCATTGATGGTCATACACGGCATACAAAAATCTTAACATTATCATTCAATTACTCAATTCATTACCTGCTTTTATTTCAAAATAAATTCCAAAATCTGAATTTTAAATACAATTTGATTGATTTCAAACACTGCAGGTTCCTTTTCAAAATAAACATTTTTAGATTAGATTTTTGAATTTATTTTGAAATGAAAGCAGGTAATGAATTGAGTAATTGAATAATGAGACCCACAGCTGTATACAACTTATTGAGAATCAAATGGACATAAAAAATAAAAAATAAAATATAAAAATAAATCTGAACATTATTCCCACTCACATTGTCGGCAAGCATGAGTGCTCCAGCCTCGATCACGAACTCATGGCTCTCCTCATCCTTGACGACAGCGGCGGTGAGACCAGCAGCACTGCTAGCCTTGCCCGACGTACACACAGCGTGTGGAGAAAACTCCTCTACTTGCCTGCAAAGAACGATGGTTGACAAGAGGTTACAATATGGTCGACCATAACCGATAATTGATGTCAACACATACTGTTGGTTCTAATGAGAAATATCCCAAATTTCTCTTTTATGATCTACTGTACATGCTTTACTTTGTTGGCTAAATATTGCTGGACACTTCAGAGATGATTTTATGAAATGGAAAACGTGGGCCCCCAGAAATACAGAAAGGGGCCCTCACAAGCAAGGGCAGGAAGGTGCATTTTTACTCATGTTACATGTGCTATGCAAATTAGCATTGTATTGTAAATAAATAATGACTGTATTGTCTGTCTATAGTACTTTGCAGCACATTGGATTGACAGCGTACAACGTTCGAAGATGAACGTCAGAGTCACATCAAAGAGCTTGACCAAGAGTCTGTTTCCTATAGTGGATGTAAAAGTATTGAACAGGTGCGAGCAAGTGGCTCTTCAGGATGGTTTACATCTTAAATGACAATAGTATATTTGTAGGTTTACTACGGCGGACTCGCAACGCCAAGCAAATATCTATATATTAATAGCCAAACTCTTGGAGTGGTGCCATTTCCCAGCATGGTTGTTTTTTTATTCTGAGGCTAATCTGTGCCTTTAGGCCTCTTGGCACCGATTCCCCTGATGTTGGCCTGTCAAAAGCTTATTTTGAAGGTGCCTATGCCGTTATAGAGTGCGTATATAAAGCTTTATTTTTGAGGAGATAGCTTTACAAATTCAGTGTTTTCATGGGTGAAATGTGGTGCTATGCCGGCAGATTGCTGGAAGAGTCAACCTTGTTGAGTCTATGAATTTTGTTGCCGTTCAAAAGTTCAAGACAATGAATCAGAACATGAATTAAAAAGCTCTTTTTTGTTTGATACAACAGGCATCTTTGCCTTGAGCATATTTCATGTTACTTATGTCCAATGTTTTCCACAAGAGGCTTGAACAAATTCTTCAGTGCTGAATACGAACATATTAACTTCTGGCACAGTGTTGGCCACAACTGCTATTTCATATTGCGGACCAAAACTGTGCCAATAGTCAACATGAACGGAATCTTCATTTTTCCAACTTCTTATGAGGCAAAAAGTTCATACATAATAGGAAAAAATAAAATGAGTGCAAAAATAGATGATCTTCACCATTCTGTTTAGCTTTCACAGGGTTAGCACACTCCCAACTTCTTATTTTTCCAGGGTTTTTCAGGGGTATTTTGACAACGAATCGTTTTTCCAGGGGATTGAGCTAATTTTCCAGGGTAATTATCTTTGATAATAATCAAATTGTGGTACTTTAGGTCTCTTGGTGCCAATTCCCCTGTTGTTGGCCTGTCAAAAGCTTATTTTGAGCTTCTACAGTATTTTGAAAGGTGCCTATGCCGTTATAGAGTGCGTATATAGCTTTATTTTTGAGGAGATAGCTTTACAAATTCAGTGTTTTCATGGGTGA
>JAGTTF010000987.1:0-11112 GCA_019095985.1 Streblospio benedicti | reverse complement strand
ACCCCTTTTCCCGGAAAAAAGGCCTTTTGGCTCAAAAATTTATAAAAACCCTTTTTTGTTGGATATATCGGTTTTCCCTAAAGGGTTCCCGGCATTTCCCAAGCTTAATTGGGGCTTTATTCATTTTATTAATTTTCACATGTTTTCCGGGTCACCCCCAACTTTTCTGTGTCTTTGGGGGTATGCTTTTTATTTTGGAAAAAAGATTATCGTAAATTGTTCTTATATTAATTGACGTGGTTGTGGATCCAGCCGGAAAACTATTTTTCTGGTCGAAGGATAAGTGAATTTTTCGGAAACTGCTGACCCGGAAATGATGTAATCTATCGTAAGGTCTTTATCTGACGAACTATCGAGGTTTAAATTTACTGTAGCGATTCGATCCTTCAGTAATATCTTGGTCAACCACCTCGAACTCAGCATAAACGAGAAGGTTACCTCAGGTTCCCGTCGGCTCATCATCTCCACGCCGCCGCCGCCACTGCTAGCGCAACTCAAAAGTTGAATACTTAATGTAATCAGGAGAAATAAATGGATCCAGTAGTTTCATTATATTTCAGCGGTCAGATTTAATATGCAGGAAATTGTAAATTCCTTTTACTTAAAAACGAAATTTTAATGACTTAATAACTAAATTGTCAAAGCTAAGTAAGTTGAAATTAGAAAGTTTAACAAACATAGCTGACGTGAGTTTGGCTGAAATAAAACTTAGACTCGAGGTCAAGATTTTCTCGACTTAACTTTCTAATCAATTAACTTTCTGATTTTTGGAAAATAACTTGAAACTGACCTTGCGCTCAATAAAAACAAAATTTTTGTTTTGAAAAACAAAAGGAAAAAGTTCTCCTAATTCTAAAAAAACAGCATCTTGGATATTTCTCCTCTCGTTGAGAAGAAAATATAAATTAGGATAAAGCAAGTATTATACTTGATGAACTTTGTTGCCATCCAAATAAGTAGCATGAATGGCTCTATCATCGCCAAGGTTTGAAGGACGAAAGCCGCTCTTCCAAAGTCTGGTATGTTGCATTCTTCTAGAAATCAGAGGTGTAATAGGCTAAAATCTAAAACAATGAAATCGGCTTCTTTACCATTAGCAAAGTTTCCTATGAATGAGTCAAGATGAAGCGATTTTTGCTCCTCCCAGCGTTGCCATATAAAAAGATTTCAATGGCGAGTTTGATTTTCCAACCAATTGGTGAAACCTTATAGCTTCATCCAAAGTTCGAAAGCATGGAAAAGCTGGATCCCCCGCCAACATCGGTACCAATGCCAATCCGGATCCCTGCTTCTTCAAGATGCGAACGCTCCATCAAACCACCCTACTACCTAAAATAAATTTGAAGTAGGGCAATGAGCGATAGTGGCTCCTGCTTTGCCCATTCTTCGCGGTCGGTTTCATCGAGATAGATACAATGGGCAAAAAACGGCCTTAGGGCGGACCAATCCATAATTGTCGTAAACATCCAAATAACTTCTCGCTTTGGGGTATAATTCGGAGACCCATTTTATCTCGGCTTTATTTTCGGCCAAGTGTGTTTGTAAATGCATATCCGGATATTCGGAGGCGAGCCGGGCGACTTGTTCCATCTGTTCAGGTTGACGTGGGGGCAAAGCGTGGAGTTAAGGCGTAAAGCAGGCGGCCTTGGTTTACGCCATTTCGCGATAAGCGCCAAGTCTCGATGTATCCACTCCGGGGAGAATCCCGAAGAAACTCAGGGCAGTGCCGATCCATCATTACTTTCCCGAAATCAGACGCATGTTCTTTTCCAGCGCGGCGCCAAACAAGGCATCGACCGACATAGCGATGAACCGTAGGAAAAACCATGGCCGAAGTTGTTCCGTGACGAAATAACATCTCCAAAAAAACCGCACTTCAAAGGCCGCATGGTTCGGATCGTTAAATTTTCCTTCCCTCAGGAAAAGTATATTTATTCAACCACTCGAGCAGTTGTTTGCCGTAAGAAGCGATAATGTCCGTTTGGGGAAATGGAGGTGGGTGTCCACAAAACCCGGAAGAATTAACTTATCCTCGGAAAATCGAGTAATGGCCGCACCTGGATATTTCTTCAGCGCGGTGGAGAATCGATTAATTCAACGACTTTCCCGTTTTTCGACAATCCAGCGCACCATCGATTAATATTCATGTTGGTTTTCTCCGCTATCCGATCGCCCAAAAAAGTGAAGTGTCGACCAAGATAAAGATGTTTATTGTTAGGCATTATCTAGTTTAGTTGGTTGAGCCTCTCCCCGTCGGCTTTTGCTAATGTTATAGATGGGTGACTAGAGAGCAAAAAAACCAGTTCATTCAAACGAGCGAAATGAACCGGCATGAAACTCAGACGGGCAAGCCCGCGGGGTTATTTCGGCAAGGAGCCTTCCACGCCTTCCACGTAGTAATCCATTACGCCAATATCTTTATCGGACATAACTTTACCTTTTTAGCGAGGCGAACTTTACCGCTTTGGTCCTTCACTTCACCGGCGAATGGGTGAAGCTTGCCCGGCAATAAGTCTTTAACGGCTTTCATCGCCAAGTCGCGTACATTCTTGGGGAACAACCGGATTGATTTCGGCAATACGAATCATGCCATCCTTGAATCCGCCCCAAACGTTGGTGGGCTTCCATTTTCCATCGATAACGTCATTGATCGTATCAGTATAAAACTTACCCCATTCATGGATGGTAGCAGTCAGCTGAGCCTTTTACCGTAGCTGGACATATCCGAGTGGTAAGCCATAGCGTAAACGCCTTTTTCTTCGGCGGCTTGAACGATAGCCGTTGAATCAGTGTGGTGAGTTACAATGTCGGCACCTTGGAGATATTAGGTGTTGGCGGCGTCACGTTCTTTAGCGGGGGTCGAACCATGAATTGACCCAAATCACGCGAACAGTAGCTTTTCGGATTGACGCTTCTAGCGCCCGCGAATGAATGCGTTGATCCCTTGAAGAACCTCAGGAATTGGGAACAGCGACATAGCCCAATACGTTAGACTTGGTCATTTTACCGCATGATTCCATTTACATAACGTCCTTCGTAAAAGCGGGCGTTATAGATTCCGAAATTTTTGCCAGTCTTGTACCCGTGGCATGCATGAACTTTTTACCTTGGAAACTGCCTGAAACTTTAGCCATTGGGTTCATATAACCAAAGCTGGTGGCGTAAATCACGTCCATTCCGCTTTGCGCCATTTCACGAATTACGCGCCCGCGTCGGGGCCTTCGGGTACGTTCTCGACATACTTTGTACTAACTTTATTACCCAAGGCTTTTCCATTTCCAATCGACCTTTATCGTGTTGGAATGTCCAGCCGGCGTCACCGATAGGCGATACGTAAATACCGCCTAACCTCGGCGAAGGCGGAAGGGGCTATAAGCATAGCCGAGGCTAACATCGCCATGACCATGGCTTTAAACTTTAAGGTTCGAAATTTCATAAAATTAATACTTTTGTGTTTTTGGTTTGGTTGAAAACTTGCGGTCGGGGCCGCCGATGAAAAAAATAAGGAATTCAGTGTGCCTTCCAAGGCTTGCCCAACGAGGCGGGCGAGTTTTAGGCTGATCGCCAATTTGTCCCTGGAGATGATTACCAGTACGAAAATCGTAGCCAAATAAGGTAATGCCGATAAAAGTTGGGCGAACGCTGATTTCAACTCCGATCCTTGATAAACAACTGGATTATCAACATACCGCCAAAGAGATACGCACCCAGTATGACCCGGAGTGGCCTCCAAGTAGCGAATACCACCAGCGCCAGAGCGATCCAACCTCGACCCGCCACGATTCCTTCAACCCAAGACGGTGAATAAAAACAGACATGAAAGCTCCGCCGATACCCGCCATACCTCCGCCGAACAATACGGCGCATAAGCGATAACGGATTACATGATATCCTATGTCGTGAGCTGAGTTTGGTGATTCACCGATAGCCCTCAGGGTCAGGCGGTACGAGTTTTATTCAAAAAATAAAAAATCGCCGCGAACATAAACCAAGAAAAAATATACAATGGGTTGGTGATTAAACAAGCCATGACCAATAATGGGAATTTCCGAAAGTCCCGAATTGGCCAGGCCTGAATCGAGGAAAAGTGTTTTGACTCGTATGGCTTACCGATGAAAGCCGCCAAGCCGTAACCAAAATAGAAAGCGCCAGTCCCAGCGACTTGGTTGGCTAATAAGCCCAACGTGAATAAAGCAAACAACGAGGAAAGGGAGTATTCCGCGGCCATGCCGCCAGCGTGCCCGCAGCAAAGGATTTCCCGTATTCAATGTCACGGCGAAAGCCGTTACGGGCACCAAAAGGACATCATACCCTCGGCACCTAAGTTAAGAACACCCGATTTTTCGGTAACCAATTCGCCAAGAGCCGTAAAATCAGCGGCGTACCGGCAACGATTGTAAACGACAGGATGTTCGCTATCATATCGACGTTCATAAGATTCAGCGAGCGAAAGAGGTTAGATTCAGCTTGAGCGGTAGTGAATTAAAACATCACAGCCCAAGAGGAACATTAGTAAGAGACCTTGAAAGATCATCGATATGGAAGACGGCAAACCCAAGTATTGTTGAGACTGCTCACCGCCGATATAAAGCAAAGGACATCAGCAGTGCCGCTAAGATTATGCCCAGGGCGTTAAGCCGACCGACAAAGGCAACGATGATTGCCGAGAAACCATAGTTGGTGGAAAGTTTGTCGGTAAGCTGGCCCACGGGGCCCAACAACGGCCATTCCCGCCAACCCGGCATGGCACCGCCGCCAAAAATCCAAACCAAACGGCGCTTTGGGAGAATCCGGCATACCCTAGCAGCCGCCTCTGCCTGACCGAAACCCGCAAACGGAATCCTAAGTGGGTATGGCGCATGTAATCGCGTAGTATGCGATAACGGCAATCACCAATGACAACGCAAAAAATATGTTTACCCGTGTTCCTTCCACGATGGGAGCTAGTGTCGCCGACTCTTCGAAAATTTTGTCTGGGGAAAAATCCTCTGGATCTTTCCACGGGCCATGAACCAACCAAACCACGAACAATTGGGCGACATAAACCATCATCAGCGAAACAAGGATTTCGTTCGAGTGGAAACGAGTCTTGAGGTAAGCGGAACTGCGGCCCACGCCGCCCAACAGCGCGCCGAAAGCCATCAGCGGAAGTACATACCAACCATTGACTTCATCTAGCCACAAAGCGATCCCCGTCGCACCAACCGTTCCCAACAAATATTTGTCCTTCGGCTCCGATATTCCAACATTCGAGCGGAAGCCAAAAGAAAGACCTACGGCAATAATTATCAGAGGTGTAGATTTTAAGAAGCAGTTCGGATATGCCATAAAAGTCTTTCACGGGATTGAAGAAAAACACCCGAAAAAGCTTCCAGCGGGTCTTTCCCAAGAACAAAGAACAAATAAATCCGGTAAGCGCCGTGAGAAACAAAGAGATTAAAGGGCGCTCCGAATTTCATCCATTCTGAAGCGACAGGGCGCGGTTCTAAACTAAGAAATTTCATGAGTTAGCTCTGTGTTATGGATTGTTGCCATTTACCGCTCATCAAATTCCGATTTCTTCAAAGGTTGTTTCGCGGGAGAAATTTTCGGGGATAGTTTGCCACCCGGCAATAACAGCCAAGTTATCGGATCTGGAACAACTCTTCCAGTTCTTCGGAAACTACGAGAATAAGCGGTTCCCTTTGAGGCCAGATCAATCAATGCTTCGCTTAATAAACGTAGCGGCTCCGACATCCAAACCCCAAGTTGGTTGGGCTACCACCAGCAATTTTGGCTTTGCAGGATTTTGTTCCGGCCGACGATGAATTTTGGAGATTCCACGGATAAAGAATCCGCCGGAGACTTAATCCCCGCCTTTACATTATAATCGTCAATACACTGGCCAGCGTATTTATTGACCTCATTGGCCCGCACCCACCCTGCGGGAAACCATTCCTTGATCTGCCGTAGTCAGCAGGGCGTTCTCGCTCAATTCCATTTCGGGAACGGCTCCTCGGCCCAGGCGTTCCTCCGGGACGAAGGCCATTCAAGGCGACGGCGTTTCTTGGCACCTGTGCACCGACTTTTCGACCTAATATTTCCACCGGCTCATTTTTCGTTTAACGGGAATTTCACCCGAGATCGCGTACATCACTTCGCGTTGGCCGTTACCCGAAATACCGGCTATGCCCAAAATTTCGCCGCTCGAACGTCAAAGGTGATTTCCTTTTAAGCTAACGCCAAAGGGATCTTCCGACGGAATAGACAAGCCTCGGACGTTCAACAACGGTTCACCGAATGTCTCAACAACGGGTTTGCTAAACTCCGACGGCTCCTTGCCAATCATCATTCTCGCCATACTGACGGGGTTTCCTCGGCGGGATGAAATCGGGTCACTCGTCGAACGAAGTACCGTTGCGGAGGTGCAAAGTTTACTGATCTCATCCAGCTTGTGACTTATATATAATATGGAGCAACCGTCCGAGGAAATTTTCGCAATGTTTCGAATAGCTTTCTAACCGCCTGCGGGGTCAGAACGGACGTCCGGTTCGTCCATGATCAATAATTTGGGATTCTGAAGCAAACAGCGGATAATCTCCGCGTTGACGTTCACCGACGGACAGAGAATGAACCGATCTCGCCGGGTCAATTTCCAGTCCATATTTCGAGCCGATCTCCTTTTATTTTTGTTCCGTATCTTTTGGCGAGGCATCTTTTCCAAGCCAAGCAATACGTTTTCATTGACTGTCAGTGTTTCGAACAGGGGAGAAATGTTGGAAAACCATACCAATCCCCTAACTTTCTGGCGAACGCCGGTTCGTTACCTTATAGCTTGACCTTCCCAAAAATTTCGCCGGACGTAGGTTGGGTCGCGCCGTAAATGATTTTCATCAGGGTAGATTTACCGGCGCCATTTTCACCCAACACTGCGTGAATTCTCCCGGTTTAACGGACAACGAAACTCCTGTCGTTTGCAACAACGGTGGGGTATACCTTGCGAATTTCGGAAAGCTTCAGCCTGGTTTCGGTATTTTCCAATTTGCCTCTTTTTTAAGTGCGCTGATTATCTGGATTAAAACGGTAATTCAAAATCCTCATACCAGCCGTCCTCATTTTGGAGTAAACGACCGACAATGGAAATGGCGATCGCCCGGTTCTTTGCGATAAACCCCCTCAATGCCTACCGGACAAATAAGCCTGGATAACTGTTCGGAACTGATTCCTTTTTTCTGGAGTCTATGAATAAATCGATCGGCCTTTTTGGCTGAACCAACCATACCGACAACAATGGCGACTCGGCTTGGAAAATTGCCTCACGATTTCTTGGTCGATCGGATGGCTGTGGGTTGCGATGACTACATTATAATCCGGGAAATTTTCTTGATTGCCTCGGTGGCGTATTCCTCTTGAATTGGCGTGATCCACCACGGGATGGCGTTACCGCCAAAATAATCCTCATGCCTCCCTTCCAGAGCGTCAAACCAAATCAGGTCACAATCCGTATTCGTCAGTAAATCGACGATAGCGCAACCGATATGACCAGCGCCAAAAAGAGATCTTGATTTTATCCGTATCCGGGACGAAGTAAAAGGTATTCAATGGGTTCGCCTTCGAAAGTCCAACGTGAGTTTGGAGTAATTGTCAAACGGCATCATTTTTTTGGATAAGGCTGTTTGCCCACTAACTTTGCTTTCGAAGGCACGAGCCATAACGGAGGACAGTTCATTTTACTACCTTGATCGGATTGATGGTAAATGCATTAATTTCACGTTCACCGATAAAATATATGCCCGACAAAAGCTTTTCCTGATTCGATGCGGCGCCAATATCCGAAAAGGCCGCTTGGATAAATATGGGTTAAAAGATAACGTCAGCCAGGCGCGGTTAAAACGTTTGACCGGTAAAAACGCTAGCTGATTTTTCCACCGCAACATTGTCCCAGAAGAAGCGCCCAACACAAACTCCTCGACTTGGTTTACGTTGACTCCTTGCTGAATCATCTTCTTGGCACGTTCGATCATTGATGTTCCAGATTTCCTCCGCCAATGCTCCCTTTGGTGGTATTCATCGTAACATACATTTGCGTCCCAACTTCCCGGGGTTGAACCGTGATATCTGTTACAAAAAATCCAAATCCCTTCTTCCTTTGACATAGCCTGGCAAGCCGAAAGCCACTCAGATTTCGTAATATTTGCAGTTCCTCTCATCAATATTTTGTTGTTTTCCGATTAAATGCTGGTTTTTCCAACTTCCATGGATCGAAACCCACGGAGTCCAATGCGTGTAATATTTTTTTCGGGTGTTGCGGAGCCAAAAAGCTCGGGGGTGTTTTTGATTGCCGGCAGTTGAAGCAACCGCGTTCCCCTAATAGCGTAAAATACCGAGAACCCCAGCAGTAAAGGAGGCTCTCCTACCGCCTTTGAACGCAGGATTGTTTCCGGCATGGTTTGCCTTTGTTGCAAAGCCGAACGTTAAAGTGCGGGGGCAATCGCTGACAGACGGTATTTTATAGGTCGAAGGGGCGTGGGTTTGCAGTCTGCCTGTTTTATTCAGAAAAAGCTCCTCCGTGGTTAGCCAGCCCATCCCTTGAATAAATGCGCCTTCGATCTGCCCGATATCTATTTCAGGATGGATGGAATTTCCCGTCGTGCAGGATATCAGCGGAAAGGAGACGCCATTCGCCGGTACAGGTATCGATTTCTACTACCGATAACGCGGCCCCGAAAGCAAAGTAATAAAACGGATTGCCTTTCATCGATTCCTTGTCCCAGCTTAAACCAGGCGTCTTGTAAAACCCCTCGGACCATAACTGGACTCGCTCTAGATATGCTCGGCGCAAAGTTCGCCGAAAAGAAACGGACTGATTTCTCCGTGAATCATGCCGGCACTAAATGTAACTTTATCGGTGGAGTGTCATACTTTTTAGCGTAATATTCCGCGGAGTCTGGACCTTATGCGGTTAGCGGCGTCCTCGGCGGCCTTGCCGTTGAGGTCTGAACCCGATCGGCAGCGGTGGCCGAAGTGTTGGGGATCTTGGAGGTGTCCGTTGCCGTAGCTTTGATATTGGACGTTTCGATTCCGAATACCCGTGCCACGATTTCCATAACTTTGGTGTTCAGTCCTTGCCCCATCTCCGTGCCACCATGATTCACGATGACAGAGCCATCGGTATAAACATGAACCAACGCGCCTGCCTGATTAAAATGTTTGACGTTGAATGAGATGCCGAATTTAACAGGCGTAAAGCCAGTCCTCGTTTGACAAACCGGGAAGCGGCATTGAATTTTTTCGCAATCCGCTTTCTTTTAGTTATAGCCCGCAGTGTCCGCTAAGTCATTCACGAGATCGGCAATCCGATTGCCTAGCACCTCTTGACCGTATGGAGTCGTTGACCTGCCTTTGTTGTAAAGGATTGGTTCGCCTTACTTCAGAGGATCTTTACCCAAGTCGGTTGCGATTCGCTCAAATAATTTCTTCGGCGAGGATTGCGCCTTGCGGCCCACCAAATCCTCGAAAGGCCGTGTTTGACTGGGTGTCAGTTTGGGCGCATTTCGCTGTAAAGTCGGATGCTGGTAAATAGTAAGCCCCGTCAGGCGTGACAAATAGCTCTAGCGGCAACCGCTCCAGATAGATCGGCCGAGAAACCGGCGTTTAGCACCATCTCCGCTTTAACTCCATGAATCAGGCCTGTTTCATCAAAGCCAACCTCGTAATTATAATGAAAGCCGTGACGCTTGCCTGTCGCCATCATATCGTCGTCCCGATCCAACCGGATCTTGACCGTCCGCCCGTATTTATGTGCCGCGATGGAAGCCGCCGAAGCAAACAGCGCCGACTGGGATTCTTTACCGCCAAAGCCTCCGCCCATCCTGCGAACCTCAACCGCCCCACCTGCCTCAACGGCCAATTCAAGGCATGGGCGATAACGTGTTGCATTTCGGTAGGATGCTGGGTAGAACAATAAACCGTCATCGAGTCGCCCTCTTGCGGAATGGCGTATGAAATATGGCCTTCAAGGTAGAAGTGATCCTGCCCGCCAACGGAAAAATTACCCGTTACTTTCCTTGGGGATTCTTTCAAAGACTTCTGGATGTCACCGTTGGTTTGCCGTAAGGAGGAAGGACGAGTTTTTCCGTTTTTGGCCGCCGACAATGGATCAAGCGACGGCTCTTCTTCGGTAAATTTTACCCGGACTGATTTAGCGATTTTTCTGGCCAACAGGTGAGAGTCCGCAAGGACAAAGCCAAAGGTTGCCCAAAACTGATTTGATCCCGAGGCAAGATGGGATCATCGTGAACCACCGGTCCGCAGTCGTTAACGCCGGAATGTCCGCCGCCGTCAAAAATCCGCCTGGCAACCCGCAATTTTTTTCACATTCGCCAAAAGTCCAATCCCGCTAACTTTCCTTTGGCGGTTGAACTGAGCACCGGAGCGGCGTGCAAAGTAAACTCCAGTTCGGGAATATCATCGGTATAAACTGCCTCACCACGAGTGTGCAACAAGGCAGACTCGTGCGGCGCAGGTTATTCGCTTTTGGGAGGAAATTTGCATCGAGGTGATTACGTCGGATAAAGAGTTGACTGAGGAGTTGACTTTATCCTGAAAGGAACGAGCAATAAATTTTTTTGGCGACCTTTGAGTCGATAGCCGGCGGACGCCCGCAAATCGCTAAGTGGCTGAAACTCTTCATCCAAGGTCTCGGCGGCGGTTAGGTAAGTGGAAATATCCCAAGGTTTGCCGATCAACTGCTGTTCGGCAAGTTTCCGCCCGCTTTGGAATTCCAGCCATCCCAAAGCTACGACGGTGGCCCCGAAATATTTCCTTGGCTGATGGTAACGTTGATTGCCGCAAAATACCGCAGAAATATCCGAGTCAAAACGTTTGGAGACCTTGCGGAAACAAACTTGATTGTCTTTCGGGCTGGGATAAAAAATCCTCGTTATAATTTCTTCAAGGCGCCATACGCTTGCCGTAATCGACGTAAAAAGCGATTCTAGCGGAATCCGCCTAGCGCCCGACTTGACCGAAAATCTCAATTTCGGCCCCCCAAGGAAATCAACATCGGCATCGAATCACCGATTGGCGAGCCATTGGCGATATTTCCCCTAGCTGCTACGTTACGAATGGGGA
>JAGTTF010000986.1:0-10366 GCA_019095985.1 Streblospio benedicti | reverse complement strand
TTAAGCTAAAGTTTGCATTGCTTAATGTAAGGCTAATGACACAAAAAACACTATTTATATGAATTTGATTTATTTTTTATTTACTATATCTACATCATCAATTATATAAATAATTTAAGTACAAATGTAATTACATGTGAATGGAAACACTTTTCTTTTTGCTGTAGCCATAATCAATACAATATTTAGATAACTTAATAGATAGCTATGTCCTGTATCATGACGAATATCCAGTAAGTAACTAAGTGATGTCATTGTCTCAATGTAATTTATACCACTTTACTGACAAAGAAAGGTGGACAAGCCAATAGAAAGTTGTCACCACTTTATGTAATTAGCCTGCTTTGTTTCACTTAACGGAGGAGATGCAAGCACCTCATACTGGAGTCATAGCATGGGAAGTTAGTACAAGTACTAACAAGTGAATGCAAACAAAGCCTGCTTCATTTATCTCTTAATTATCTTACAAGTATCAGGAGGCAAATGTCTAGGTAAACAGTCACAGACAAAAGAGTTAAATAAAACCCATTTCTTAACTGCACCAGCTAACTGGCGATGTGTTTACATCGTAACGACCATGACCTTTTGAGGTCACGTGGCGGGATGCAAGCAGTTAAAATGGCGACTGCTTAACTGAAAGTCGTTATTGGGAGTAGTTTGAACCAATTATGCACCCAAATTGATAGTCGTTAGTCGCGTAAAGCAGGTGGTCGTTAAATAGAGGGTCAATACAATGGAATTGTTCATGGGGGGATTTCAAAAGGTCGCATATGGCAGGGAGTCGCTAAATAGAGGTGGTCGCTAAGACAGGTTTGACTGTATGCGTATCTTTGAGCGCATGTGACCAGTGAAGGGAGCATCTGTCCGGATATTTCTATCCTTTTTTAACTTGAAGGGCTTGCTCTAATGGTCAGATTAGACCTTATTGGAACGACCCCATTACCGCCAAAGAGCGGCATCTTGAAGTTCAAAAATGACCTACTTGATGTGTAATAGAGTGGGTAAAATGCGTATCTTTGACCGCATCTTGACCAACGAAAGAGCGCCTGTCTGGATTTTTTATCCTTTTGAATCAAAAGGATAGCTTTTACTGGTCAGATAAGACCATCTGAACACCCCATTACCAGTGAAAGCGGCATCTGAAGGTCAAAGATGACCTACTTGAAACAATAGAGTGTGTAAAATGCGATCTTTGAGTGTATCGTGACAAAGATGGAGCCGCTGTCCCGGATTTTTATCCTTTAAATCAAAGGATGTGCTCTACTGGTCAGATTAGACCTTTTATCAGAATAACCCCATTATCAGCAAAAAGCAGCATCTTGATGGTCAATGATGACCCACCGACGTTTAATAGAGTGGGTAAAAGCTTATCTTTTAGTGCATCGCAACTAATGAAATAGTGTCTGTCCGGTTTTTTTTCTTAAATTGAAGGGCTTGCTCTAAAAACATATTAGGCCTTATCGAATGACCCCATTACTGGCAAAAAGCGGCATATTGAAGAGCAAAGATGACCAACGCCACACGTAATAGAGTGGGTAAATGCCTATCGTTTGAGCGCATCATGACTAATGAAGAAGTGTCGGTCCGGATGTTTTTTCTTTATAAATCAAAGGGCTTGCTCTAAGAAACCGATTAGGTCTTATCGCAATGACCCCATTACCGACAAAAAAAGTGGCATCTTGAAGGTCAGAGATGAATTACCAAACCCACATGCAATAGAGTGGGTAAAATGCGTATCTTTGAGCGCATCATGACCAATGAAATAGCGTCTGTCCGATTTTACTATCCTTTTTAAATTAAAGGGCGTGCTCTAATGGTCAGATTAGGCCTTATCAGAATGACCCCATTACAGGCAAAAAGCGGCATCTTGAAGGTCAAAAGATGACCTACTCCACATGTGATAGAGTGGGTAAAATGACTATATTTGAGCGCATCATGACTAATGAAGGGGAGTGTCTGTCCAGATGTTTTTTTTTTTTATAAATAAAAGGGCTTGCTCTAAGAAACAGATTAGGTCATATCGCAATGACCCCATTACCGGCAAAAACGGGCATCTTGAAGGTCAAAGATGAATGACCAAACCCACATGCAATAGAGTTGGTAAAATGCGATATTTGAGCACATCATGACCAATGAAGGAGCCGTCCGTCCGATTTTTTGTCCTTTTTAAATCAAAGGGCTTGCTCAAATGGTCAGATTAGACCTTATCCAAACAACCCCATTACCGGCAAAAAGCGGCATCTTGAAGGTCAAAGATGACCTATTCCAAGTGTGATAGAGTGGGTAAAATGCGTATCTTTGAGTGCATCGTGACCAATGAAGGAGCATCTATCCGGATTTTTTTATCCTTTTAAATCAAAGGGCTTGCGTCAATGGTCGGATTAGACCTTATCGGAACGGCCCCATTAACGGCGAAAAGCGGCATCTTGAAGGTCAAATATGACCTACTCCACGTGTAATAGAGTGGGTAAAATGTGTATCTTTGAGCCCATCGTGACCAATGAAGAAGTGTCTGTCCAGATATTCTTTTTTTTTATATTGAAGGGCTTGCTCTTGAAGAACAGATTAGGCCTTATTGAACGACCCTATTACCGGCAAAAGCGGCATCTTGAAGGTCAAAGATGACTAACGCCACATGTAATAGAGTGGGTAAAATGCCCATCTTTGAGCACATCGTGACTAATGAAGGAGTGTCTGTCCAGATTTTTTTCCTTTTAAATCGAAGGGCGTGCTCTAAAGAACAGATTAGACCTCATCAGAACGACCCCATTATCGGCAAAAATGGCATCTTGATGGTCAAAGATGACCTACGCCACATTTAATAGAGTGGGTAAAATGCTTATCTTTGAGTGCATCGTGACTAATGAAGGAGTGTCTGTCCGGATTTTTTTCTTTTTAAAATTGAAGGGTTTGCTCTAAAGAACAGATTAGGTCCTTATTGAATGACCCCATTACCAGCAAAAAGCGGCATCTTGAAGGTCAAAAGATGACCTGCCACATGTAATAGAGTGGGTAAAATGCCTATCTTTGAGCGCATCATGACTAATGAAGGAGTGTCTGTCCAGATGTTTTTTTTTCTTTTATAAATCAAAGGGCTTGCTCTAAGAAACAGATTAGGTCTTATCAATGACCCCATTACCGGCAAAAGTGGCATCTTGAAGGCCAGAGATGACCTACCAAACCCACATGTAATAGAGTTGGTAAAATGCATATCTTTGGCGCATCATGACCAATGAAGGAGCGTCTCTCCGGATTTTTTTATCCTTTTTAATCGAAGGGCTTGCTCTAATGGTCAGATTAGACCTTATCAGAACGAACCCATTACCAGCAAAAGCGGCATCTTGAAGGTCAAAGATGACCTACTCCAACTGTAATAGAGTGGGTAAAATGCGTATCTTTTTAAGCATCATGACCAATGAAGGAGCGTCTGTCCAGATTTTTTTCCTTTTAATCAAAGGGCGTGCTCTAATGGTCAGATTAGGCCTTATCCAAATGACCCCATTACCGGCAAAAGTGGCATCTTGAAGGTCAAAAGATGACCTACTCCACATGTAATAGAGTGGGTAAAATGCCTATCTTTGAGCGCATCATGACTAATGAAGGAGTCTGTCTGGATTTTTTTCTTTTTAAATCAAAGGTCTTGCTCGAAGAAACTGATTAGGTCTTATCGCAATGCCCCCATTACCGGCAAAAAGTGGCATCTTGAAGGTCAAAATGAATGACCAAACCCACATGCAATAGAGTTGGTAAAATGCGTATCTTTGAGCGCATCATGACCAATGAAGGAGCGTCTGTCTGGATTTTTTTATCCTTTTAAATCAAAGGGCTTTTGCTGTAATGGTCAGATTAGACCTCATCAGAACGACCCCATTACCGGCAAAAAATCTGGCATCTTGAAGGTCAAAGATGACCTACTCCATATGTAATAGAGTGGGTAAAATGCGTATCTTTGAGCGCATTGTGACTAATGAAGGAGTGTCTGTCCGATTTTTTTTTTTTTAATTGAAGGGCTTGCTCTAAAGAACAGATTAGGCCTTATCGGAACGACCCCATTAATGGCGAAAAGCGGCATCTTGAAGGTCAAAAATGACCAACGCCACATGTAATAGAGTGGGTAAAATGCCCATCTTTGAGCGCATCGTGACTAATGACTAATGAAGGAGTGTCTGTCCGATTTTTTTTTCTTTTTTAAATCGAAGAGCTTGCTCTAAGAAATTGATTTGGTCTTTATCGCAATGACCCCATATCTGCTGATCAGATATTCGCAAATATCCGTAAATCGAATATCCATAAAATGTCTGTAAATCCGAATGTTCAATTTCCACAAAATTCTTACCAAGATATCATTTGATGTTAAAGTTTCTGTGCCATTTTGTTTGCCCATGATAAGGTCTGATATACCAGTTCTTGTTTTGGTTTTGATTTTATGTGTAATACCAGAATATTTTGGGGTTATCGTTCACTTGTTTTGCAATTTCCTTTTCTTTCAGTTTTATTGCTATTTTCATAAGACTCTTAACTTTGTTCCTTGTTTTGCAGTATTCTTTTTTTATTTCTCACCACTTTTTTGTTTCCATGTATCTAGCCCAATTTCCATGTTTTTCTAACAGCTTCTAATGTTTCTTCATTGAGACCTACGGTGGATTTTTTCTTTCCTATTTGATGGAACCTTTTGTGTGGTACATTTTTATTCAGGAGTTCAATAAGTTTATCTCTAAAGAGTGTCCACTGTTTATTTACAGACTTTCCTTTAAAATGCATTTTCCAATCTATATCATTCAGGTCTGACCTAAATGCGTTGAAATCAGCTTTCTTATGATAGAATTTAATTCGTTCTGAGTTTTATTGTTCAATGTAACAGTTAAACTTGAATGTTAGTACTAGTGATCACTTTTTCGCTAGCAGGCTCAAGTATTCCACGTCGGATACCACTCCTTCTTCATTGGTCAAGAGTAAATCCAGTATATGTGGGTTTTGATTTATTCTACCACGATTTGGTTTCAGTACATGTTTGTGTAAAAAGCAATCTCTGAGACATTCAATAAATTTGTATTCTTTTGATTGTTCATTTGTCGTGGCGCTCCACGTTTCCCAGTTTATTTTGTCATAATTAATATCCCCCATCAGTAGTTTATGACTGTGGCCTCTAGATAACACATCTACTAATAATTTTTTCTGAATGATTCGTCATTACGTTCTTGTCCATTTGGGCTTCGATAGATGCATCCTACTAGTAATGTATCACCACTAACTAATCTGATATTAACCCATGCTGATTCAACAAAGTCTGTGTCAATATCCACCTGGTTTGCTTCTATAGATTCATGTATATATATAGACTAACTCCTCTTTCATCTTTATTGTTTATATTTACACTGTACATTTCGTAATGATCAATGGCTAATTCACAGTTTTGGATACTGTATCTAAAGTTATTAGGTTTTACTTTGGTTATACCTATTATTTTAAGAATATTATGTTTTTGCATATAGTCGTAATTCCTCCATTTTGGTAGTTATGCAATCTGCATTTGTATAAAAACAATCAATACTGTCAAGAAAATGTAATGAACGAACTGGTGCTCTCGAACTAACAAGGTGCTTCGAACGGTTAAAATTATTTTCATTGTTGTTGTTGTTGCAGTTTATTTTGGACCTACTCTCTTTATGTACATTGCCCACGGTGGGCCTCTACCCTGTACCTGAAATTTCCCTCTGAATGTTCTTCGTTTTGTTTAGCTTTTTCTTTCATTTATTTAAGCTCATCCCTTTCCATTGGTGTCATGTCATGACTGATGCTTATGCTTTTTTACATCATTTTCAGTTTGTTAGTGACCTTCTTCAACCCTGAGTTTGGCAACATTCTTGAACATGGTACGTTTGGTTAGTTCTCTATCAAATGTAACTATTAGGGGCCTGTGCTTATTTTCCTCCTGTAGTTTGTTGCCTATTCTAACTATATTTAATATGTTAGCTTTTTCTAAGTCAACATCAATTTTCTTTACCAATGCTTACCAATAGCTTTCTTGTCTTCCTCTAATTTTTCTGTCTTGATATTAGTTTTGGGCTCTGGGATCTTGAAAATGATGGCTTTATTCTTTCTTTTTCTTTTTCTTTCTTTCATTTCCTTTGCAGTGTCACTGACTACATCATCACTTGTAGTTGTAGAAGCATGTCCAGTGTGAGTAGATGTTTCACTTTTGGAGTTCTTCACTGACAATTTTTTGACTGTATCTACAGTTACCATTTGATCGGCTTTTCCTTCAAGTGAGATTATGCGCTGCTCAAAGTTCTCCATGAAAATTCTGCATTTTTTCTTCAATTTCATGGTCATAACGAAGGTTTTTCTCCACTGTTTCATTGCAAAGGGCACAGAACCATTTTTTATCTGGTCTGTTGGACAAGTGGTTATAGAGGGCAGGAGTCATATTCAGACATGTAATGCAATGGTGTTTTCTGCAGTATTCACACTCTTATACCTTATCTGTTTTTTGTAGACAACATTGCACAACTGACACTGCCAGCCTTCAGAAACTGAGTTTGTTTCTGACATTGATCTAGTTTTTCCAATGCTGGATTGGGATGACGGGGGTCATTTCCAGTTTGACCTTTGGTTTGTTCTCCACTCATGATTGTTCTCTTATTAATTAGAAGTAGAGTTTATCGAGGCAGTTCTTAATATTTAATATCAGCTATCAATTCAAATAGAGTTTTATCAAGGCAATCCTTAATATAACTTGTAATAATATAACATTGACTAGTATAACAATTGACGATCACAGAGTAGGGTCTATCAAGGCAATCCTGAATAGATCTTTGTTAGTAACAATGTAATTAGTAATATCAGCTATCAATTTCAAGTAGAGTTTATCAAGGCAATCCTTAATATAACTTTGAATAGTATAACATTGAAATAGTATATCGATTGATAATCACAGAGTAAGGTCTATCAAGGCAATCCTTAATAGATCTTTGATAGTATAACAAGGCCAGTGTACTAGGTTGGAAGGTTATTGTGTGGTTTGCAAACCCGAACAAGGCAATCCTTACCGGTATTTAATAACAGCTTCTGATGACCTTGCAGATGTTCCTTAGCCACACTTTTGATATGAGTTTGCCTGGATGGACACCATCACTAAATTAATTCCAGTTTGTGTTATTAACTGTTTTGTGGCCCTTTCTTTTTGCTAGCCCGCTCTAGATCCCGAGTAGTAGGAGGGGGGGTTATAGAATTGGGGATTATGGCTAAGAGGATTAATTTTAATCTGATTACACAATAGTTAAGAGAATTGAGCGGCTTAATTTCAAGAGGATTAAGGGATTATCTCTTAAGAGGATTAAGGGATTATCTCAAAAGGTGGCTTGCTTTTAACAGGATTAAGGAATTATCTCTAAGTGGTTTAATTTAAAAGAGGATTAAGTGATTATCTCCAAGGAGGATTAATTATGAGTGGGATTACAGGATCATCGATTTAATCAGATTAAAATCTTAGAGGATTAAAGGATTAGTTGACAGCCTGATGCAATGATGTGAGACGCCTGTCAATCACCGATTGGCTGTTTTCACTGTAATGACAGGCACTGGTAAGACCATGCACCCATTGGTCAATTGTCTCCACTAAAATCAGTATGACAGATTTAAACTGATATTGTTTTGAAAACACAATGTTCACACCTTCCTATCAAATTTACCCAGGCTTGTAATAATTTAGATAGCTTTAAGCATATCATGCCCTGACATAAATGATTGTGATCTCATTGCAATGATATGTGAGTACTATTGCTAGTCTTTGGTAAAATGTGATTATGAAACAAAGTATATGAGGTTTTATCAATTATGGGGCAACTTAAAATGTTTAAATTACATTATCGCACACACAATTTTCAAAGCAAACTCTTATGTAATTTTAATGAAGAAGATCACTCCACTAGGTAAATCAACCAAATTGTCAAAGAAATTAAATCTACATTATAAATCAACGTATGAAAAAGTTGGTTGACAAAGTTTACAACATTGATATACAAATAACATATCATCTAAAAATATAATTTATGTGCTAAAGAAATAACGTCTAAAAATGATATTTATCTACTGTATCTAAAAAAAAAAAAACCCACAAACATAGAAAATAAAAATGGTTTAACAACATCACCGGGCTGAAACAACCAACTGTAATCTATAGAATTTTTTTTCGATATAGCTACAAATATCGAAATACTACTGTATACCATAATCTAACAATAAAATACAGTTGAAGCACCTCGTATGACTACTCATGGTAGCACCAAATATTAAAAGACAAACTCTCTAATACTTATGTTAAATGCCATTAAAATAAAGACTAAAACAACTAGATCAAAAGTGTTCAAAAGAGCACTGCGTCGCTAGTATGACGTTGACTCATGGGCAATTAAGATTTATACTGAAATGATGTATACTTTGCATTCAAGAAAATTATGGATTTGTGGAGAAAACATCAGAATGAATCAGAATCAACATATGATATCCAGTAAAAAGATATTTTTGTTGACATACAATAGTACTATTTGAATAACAGATAATAATCAATATCTGCAGTTTCAAACCCAATAATCAATATTTGCTGCTTGGTGGTAAATATTGACTATTTTCTTGCTGTTTTAAGTGCATTGAATATCAGTAAATGTCATAAATGGGCTTCTAGAAACCTCAATTTAATTGGCAGAGTGCCCAAAATCGAATCACTTCGGTGTCGCCTCATACCTCATAGTCGTGTAAAGTTTGAACGAAATCGGTGCAACGGTTAAAGCTCTAGCTTGTCCGGAGACATACATACATACATACAAAGTTAGTTAGTTAGTTAGTTAGTTACAAACGAACGAAACACAATGCTTGCTTCAGCAGCTGAGCTGAAGCGACGCCAATAAAACAATGCAAACAAGTAACGGTGATAATAAAGTGTCCAATACGCACGAAAATCTCCACACACTACTCCTATACTATGGAAAGCCACTATAGGATAGAAAAACAAATTTAAAGGTCTTTTCGACTCAGCGCGTCTTCGAGCAGGCGAGCTGCCACGTGAGCCGTGTTCCCAATGTCAAACTTGATACGTTCGCTTCAATTGGATGGTACCCTATTGAGCCGATCATTTTGCCCACGCGACCAGGCCCGCTGATGCGTAGCCATCGTCAGACAACCACCCCTATGACTAGCACCACAGCAGCATATTTTAACGCATTCTCCCACACTTGCGATGCGATCGCTGCCAGAATGTTAAAGCGATGGTCAGTCCTTCCAAATCTCAATACTGCTATCCTTACAAAATTGAGAAAGAAAAGAAAATTATAATAGTCGTATAAATATAGAGTTGTTGTCTGTTTTCTTTCTATGTCAATAAATCATTGGTCTACGAAATACAGGGTTTAATCAGTTCTTAAAGTACCTAACATTCTTACCGATAGATTTTCTGATGATGCTTCCCGGGTATAATTCCCAGTGGCTGCCACAACAATTAAAACTCATCAACATTGAGTCTGTGTTAGCTATTTAGTTGCTGAGCTGCTTACGCTGGATTGGGTGGTTGTGATGGTGGTTGTGTCTTTATTGGTCGACTTAATTTTCATTGATGTTGACACAGTGCTATTGGTCTTAATGGTGGCTGTGATGGTGGTTCTGCCATTTGTAGTTGTCGTCCTTTCTGTGGTCCCACCAGCAACGGATGTCGAGGGTCGTAGGCCACGTAACCTCCGTTGTCGAGGTGGATGTCGTGGTTGTGGTGCTGCTTTCCTACAATGGAGAACATAGTTCATAAAAGACGGGATGCTATAAAACGTTTAAACATCGACATTTAACCATGCATCTTCGAGATCTGACGTCAAAGGGATTATACGATCTCTACAGCGAGCTAACGCTTGAGTAGATTTGATGGGTATAGAACTAGCTATGACATGGTTGCAGCATCAATCCCGATCTTCCTACTACTTTGTTTTAAATGGGTTCAACACCTCAGTAGACGGAGGAGAAGTGGTCGACCCGTAGGAGTGTTATATATCCGGGGTTTTCAAAATACACGTTTCAAAGCCAAACTCACAATTTGCACACATTTGCAGTTTTTCTGTTTTTATTTGTAGCGGGGGGATGGAAGACAGTGCGGATTACCAATAACTCGGTAGACATGGAGCATTTGGAAAGAGAGAGAGAGACAAACATGTTAAATAAAAGAGTTATAAATCAGATGTGTTTCTGTCTTAATCACACCACTGTGGGACATAATAGTACGTTCGTACGCGCATCGTAACTATCGATATAACATATGAGACTATATCAAATTCATTGTACCTGCTACAATATATTTAGAATCAATATATGTTTCTAAATATATTGT
>JAGTTF010000985.1:0-10783 GCA_019095985.1 Streblospio benedicti | reverse complement strand
TTAAAATTTTTGAAAAAAAACTTTTTTTAAAGAAAAAAACCCAAACTTTTTTCCCAAAAGGGGTTAAAAGGGAATTTGCCCAAAAATTTTGGAAAAACCTTTTATTCAGGAAAAAGGGAAAACTGATACAATGGTACATTTAATTACTGTGCTTAAAGCCAAGACCTGTATGATTGATGACCACTTATTATTCATCATTGTGAGTTTCTCCCCTCTCTCCTTAGTATTGCCACAGCATCTGTGATGTTGTGACCTCGTCGTCGCTGCTCCCTTTCTCCAAGGGTTGACTGGAGTAGTGTCAGTAGATCACATCCCATTGTTTCCACAGCTTGCATAAGGTGTGGGTGCTTGGTATAGTTTTCAGCATTGTTGGTCAATTCTCTACTTGTTCTCTGTCGCAAGTTCTTTGAAAGGAATAATCACCACTCAATACTAGAGAAATTGCATTATACATGCAGCTGCCATCACCCAAAAGTCTTGAGTGGCCTGAATTTATTGATGTGTGTCTTGGGTAACAGGGCAAGGACAATTCATCTGTTTCTAAATCATCAAGTGAAATCATTTTATTGAGGACTTCATCAGTTGCAGTCCCCATGTTAGTCATTTTATTCATTATCTAAAATCATTTAAACCTGTCTGTAAACACGCTATGTGCACAAAATGGCAACTCTATATGGAAAAATCCACCACCTACTGCTATATTTTAGACCTAGTTTGATACCGTCACAAATAATATACGGCGATAGACTAGTATACGCCATGGGTCTCCTAAAAAAAAGCGGCACAGAAAAATAAAGCCAGATTGAGTATGTTTTTTTTAATCTGCGCAATACACACTTCCGGCATAAACAAATGGCTCAAATATTTAGCTATTTCAAAGGTTTTTGTTGAAAAATCATGAAAGATGTTCACCCACGCCTTTATGAATCGCCATTGGCGACGGACATCTAAAATATGTTCGCACTACCAATTATCTGTTCGGCGCGGCGACAGATAGTCACCATTTTATGCGCTGTAGATGTGGGGGAAACTGCTTGTGAAGGTCAAGACTTGGCAGCTTATTCCGTGTCCAGTGGCTTAGTGAATTCATAAATCACTTGCCCTACTAGAAACTACATAGTCGATCATGGTTATCATGATTTATTTTCTAAGTTAAAATGTACAAAAACTATTAGCTGCATGGTCATTGTATACACTACACTAGTCACGAAAAATAGCAAAAGATATCAGAATGAGGCAACTCGAGTTTTTCTTTGGCTCCTCGCGACTGGGATGAGTTTTTCTTCTCCGTTGGAGACTGTCACATGCAAAGCAGATAGAATTACAAATTCAAACACTTAGTCTTGTTTAAACATTATTGTAAATATTTTTTTCATACAGTATAAAGCAAGATTTATTTTCTATTATTTAGTAGTCATAACTCTAATCAGTTTCTTATGTACCGTATCCGACCATCTAAAGTCACAAACTCATGTGAAAAAAAACACCCCAGAAATTAGGACCATTGAAATTTCAATGTCAACACTTCATGATGGTTTGATGGGTGGGTGAAGGTTTTACCTCAGGAGAGCTGACTGTTGAAGGCTGAGTGCTTGCCGCTTTACTCTCTGGATCACCTGCAAACAAGGTAAGTGAGGCTAGTTCATAATGATCAGTTTGTAGTGCTTTTTCCTCATTTTACTTCGTTTAGGTTGGTTCCACCCAATCTCCAGGTCTCTAAAAACCGAAGAAATGCTTAAAACGACAACATAAAGCTTCAGAGTTTGCAAATAGAAGGAAACAAACCATGAAGTCCCACATTTCAGTAATCATTTTAATTGAAAATAGAGGACATCATAACTCAGATGTTTCATGTATCCGATATACAGGTAAAGGTGTCCTAAAAAATGTTGAACTATGAATCAAGCAAAGAAACTAACAAGCATCTTTTCAATGATCTTTGAGATAATTTGTTTGTAAAGCTCCAAAGATAGAGGGCCAAGACTTCACAGACCAAGTTGAAACCTCTACATACATTATAAGTCAAGTTTATTCGTTTATGTTTTCTCTTTAAAATTCTTAGTGAATAAATTATTTTCACACATAAACTATAAAAAACAAAAAAAATTTACATTTAACTTTTTGCAATAGAAAAAAGACAAGTGATGCCTAGCGTATTTGGTGTCATGGTTTAAAAATAAATGTTAACTTCATGCGGGCAGATTTTGTTACCTTTTCCTGCGCCGGAACCTTCCTTTTTTTTTGCCGTGGCGGAGGGTTCGTTTTTCTGTAAATTCAAATAGTAACCATGCAGACTTGCAATACGTAAACATCAATCACAATATAAATATACTAAAAATTTAACAGCAAATCTGGGGGATTTAAGATGATATCCACCACGAAAAAAACTTAAAAATCACTGACTTTATCCCCCCCCCCCATCATGATAGGTTCACATTTGCATATTTTGACCGGATGTTCTTTGTTCTATGTTCGAATGCTAGGTAGACTAAACTATGAAAATATTACAAGAATATACTATAAAGTAATCATCAAAATACACTAAAGTTTGCTATTATGATGGATGGAAAGTCGTAGTAAAAATGTTATACTACTTGATTTACATTAGCAGCCAAGCTTTAATACCTCTACGGTACCACTACAGTACTCCCTACATACACCTGATTCTCACTTACTTTCCACCTCCTTTTGCAGGTCTCGGACAGCTATTTTCATCTTCTTACCAGGTTCAGGCAGACCAGCATTTGCATACTGATGGATGAAACAAAATGCAAGTGAGATTGATGTAGTGAATACGATGGAGATAGCATGGGTTAACTGCCATAGCTCTTGCTTGGATGTATTACTGCTTACTGGAGAAGAGCCTGGAACAAAAAACCTGTATGGACATCTAACTACATTCTTTGTTAATAATAATAAACCAAGTCTTGAGTTTTTCCTACACTGCCAAAAAAACCATTCCTCTGGACATGGCTATTTTACAGTAAAATCTCTAAGGCTTATTTGAAAACCTAAACAAGATAACTAGAGTACATTATGCTTCGCACTAATTCTTATTCCATGAAAGTTTTTGTCATAAAAAATAACCATTTCAACCATGTCTATTATATATTTCAAGAAACATGAAATCAACTACTTTTATTTACATCCCCAAATTTTGATTTCAACTACTTTGTGAAAACACGGAACCAGTGTTCAATCTAGGCTGCGCCATTGGGCCTTTGGCCCCTTAACATAGCAAATTTTGCAATCCCATCAAAATGGGCCCGTCGGTGGCTTTTCATGAATAAATTTTGCCAAATTTTTTTAACATTTTTTAATAAGATTTTCGCCAAATTAATTTTTTATTTCACGTTTTCATTAGTTTCATGTGGCGGCCATATTTGTTTACATTCAGGCGCCACCTACCGGCGATCCTCTGAAAGTAATTTTAAACTAGTTCACGCCGTTAGCTTTTGGGAAAAAAATTTTATCTTCAGCTGCTTGTTTGCATTGTGATAAATAAATCACTACTGTAAATGACTACCATAACATGATAAGCTTCTTTGCACTGTCAATGTTTGAAATTTCTTGTTATATGCTTAAGATATTAAGTAAAATTAAAATGAATTATGTACCATCATCCCTATTGAGGTTTTATCGCAATTATCTATTTTTTAATCCCGATGACACCTCTTCTAAATGGCATTTCTGACGGACTTATATGATGATGAAACCTCGGGAGGATAAGTCTGTGACAGGATCTAACATGGGTTAAATAAAAAATCCTCTGGACTCAATTATGAAAAAATACCAATCATATAGTAATAATTTTATCAATTCTTGTCAAGATTTCGGTATTACCCTGTACACCCATGTAATTCAGTAAGCCATCCATGATCCTTGTCTACTTTTTGAATAACTTTTTTTTGGGGGCCCCTCATTTTTTTCAAAATGGCCCTCTCTTTTTATGGTCAATGGGCAAATTTTGGCCCTCGACTACTTTAGATTGAACACTGCGAAACTTTGGTCTGCACTGCGGGTGTCATGGGACAGATTACACGTTTGATGGTTTTATTCAGCACTAAATTCTGTGCACAGAGTTACAGACTGGTGGTGCGGTGCATACCTCGGTCTGCTCTGCAGGTGGAATGGGCCGGATGTTGATGGGCTGCACGATTTTCTTGAATCCGTCATTGAAGAGCACCTCGTAGGAGTTTGGCAGGACATCGACAACACGCGCTGGGTATAAGCTGCAGTCTGTCCACTTGGCAAGCACATTCTCACCCGGCTTGTGCTCCTATAGGCGAAAGGAGGAGGAGGGAGTAATTGTAGTGATAATACAGTAGAGCCTCTTATAAAGACCACATCTATAAAATTTCCAGACATGAGTAACTGTGACTATAAAGCCTGAAACTTGAAAGCTTGTTTCTGTCCAGTGGCTCAGTGAATTTATAAATCACTTGCCCAACTTGAAACTACATAGTCGATCATGGTTATCATGATTTATTTTCTAAGTTAAAATGTACAGATGCTGATCTGCAAAACCTCTCAGCTGCGTGATAATTGTCTGCACTACACTAGTCAAGAAAAATAGCAAAAGTTATGAGAATGATGCAACTTACGAGTTTTTCTGTGGGTAACGGTTGCCTGCGACTGGGAGGGGTTTTCTTCTCTGTTGGGGACTGTCACATGAAAAGCAGTTAGAATTATAAATTCAAATACTTAGTTTTGTTTTAAAATCAATTGTAAAAATTACAGCGTCCATCTTTAAAAGCTTACCCTCCAAATTTTTCTATTCAGAATAAGTTTCTATTATTTAGTAATAATAACTCTAATCAGTTCTTTATGTCGTATACGACCATCTAAAGTCCCATACTCATGTGAAAAAACCACCCCGAAATTAGGACCATTGAAATTTCAATGTCAACACTTCAAGATACAAGACTGCACCTTAAATTAAAAAATTTTTTAAACCTAAAAGCCCACGGGCATTTAGATGGTTATAAGCTGTATATATATCTAATGAAAAGCTATTCAAAGATATTCTCATTTCAAACTTGACAGACTGATCACAGCGTGGCCACTATGCACCAGGTTTGGTGGGGGTTTGATGTGCGGCACTTTGGCCTTGATGCGGCGCGCCGAGTGGCGGGTCAGCGGCCGGATCCGCTCGCTGCTCATGTCCAGCCACTCGTCGTATCGCTTGTTCCAAATTTTGATTACGACTACTTTGTGAAAACACCGAAACTTTGGTCTGCACTGCGGGTGTCATGGGACAGATAGTACACGTTTGATGTTTTCATCCAGCACTAAATTCTGTGCACAGAGTTACAGACTGGTGGTGCGGTGCATACCTCGGTCTGCTCTGCAGGTGGCATGGGCCGGATGTTGATGGGCTGCACGATTTTCTTGAATCCGTCATTGAAGAGCACCTCGTAGGAGTTTGGCAGGACATCGACAACACGCGCTGGGTATAAGCTGCAGTCTGTCCACTTGGCAAGCACATTCTCACCCGGCTTGTGCTCCTATAGGCGAAGGAGAAGGAGAGGAGTAATTGTAGTGATAATACAGTAGAGCCTCTTATAAAGACCACATCTATAAAATTTCCAGACATGAGTAACTGTGACTATAAAGCCTGAAACTTGAAAGCTTGTTTCTGTCCAGTGGCTCAGTGAATTTATAAATCACTTGCCCAACTTGAAACTACATAGTCGATCATGGTTATCATGATTTATTTTCTAAGTTAAAATGTACAGATGCTGATCTGCAAAACCTCTCAGCTGCGTGATAATTGTCTGCACTACACTAGTCAAGAAAAATAGCAAAAGTTATGAGAATGATGCAACTTACGAGTTTTTTCGTGGGTTGCCCGCGACTGGGATGGGTTTTCTTCTCTGTTGAGGACTGTCACATGAAAAGCAGTTAGAATTATAAATTCAAATACTTAGTTTTGTTTTAAAATCAATTGTAAAAATTACAGCGTCCATCTTTAAAGCTTACCCTCCAAATTTTTCTATTCAGAATAAGTTTCTATTATTTAGTAATAATAACTCTAATCAGTTCTTTATGTCATATACGACCATCTAAAGTCCCATACTCATGTGAAAAAACCACCCCGAAATTAGGACCATTGAAATTTCAATGTCAACACTTCATGATACAAGACTGCACCTTAAATTAACAAATTTTTTAAACCTAAAAGCCCACGGGCATTTAGATGGTTATAAGCTGTATATATATCTAACGAAAAGCTATTCAAAGATATTTCATTTCAAACTTAACAGACTGATCACAGCGTGGCCACTACGCACCAGGTTTCGCGCCGAGTGGCGGGTCAGCTGCCGGATCCGCTCGCTGCTCATGTCCAGCCACTCGTCGTATCGCTGGTTCCAGCCGTCAAAGTGGATCAGCACCGTGAGTTTCTGCTGATCCAACTCCACGATCCGTGCAGGATACCTGCAGCAGCAGCAGTGAGATGACATGAGTGCTGCACAAGCTTACTTACAAGTACATTCAATTCTACCACAATAGTCAATATTACATTTTCATGAGGTTTTTGGCATGTCTGCTATCAAACTAGGCCTAAACAAGATCAAAATTTGTAAATCACAATCCTGACGGCTGCTGCTGATTGACATAAGACATGACCCATTATTTTTTTTTTTTTTTCATTTTTCTTCTTTGATGTGGTGAGAATTTCTTTTTTGTATGTCTATATCTATGGTATGCTCTCCCCGAAAAAATGACTTGAAATAGTGCAGCCTGATAGATTCTTTATTTCCACAAGAATGCTTTGCTGAGGACTGATTATTTCTATTCTGCATCCTGAAGTATACGGTCGCACAGCACAGGAAAAATGTAAAAATAAACTTGAAGTGTTGCATACAGGGAGTATATTTGTGGCATATTCCCTTCATGTCTATGCCCAATGCGCCCACATAACCGGTGGAGAGGATGCTACAAGGAACCTTCGAAATATGTCAGCCCCCACACACCCCATTAAAAAATTCTAAAAAATCAAAACTTCTGCCATCTCCTCCAACCACCAGTGTACACTGTACAGTGAATATTGTATTTAACCCTTTCGGTGCCAAATAACGATCTAATCGTATCTTAAAAGCAGCAGATTAACTGCCAACAACGATCTAATCGTCGTAAGGAACACAGTGGTATATTGCCTACGATGATTTCGTTCCTGTGAAATCCAATACATCGCTCATTTTGACAGGTAGAACATTCCACAGATAATCACTTTGTTTGCAGCAATAAATGGCTGTACTTGACTTAACATGTAGATAACTATTTGTACAAGTAATTGAGGAACACTCACCTGTAATCTTTTTCAGTTTATGATGGGTAACAACCCCAAATACGGGAAGTTGTAACAATTTAAAAAAAAAATTATGACCATGAAGAGATTTGCCTAAGGATTATAATAGTATAAATTTTATAAAGCCTAATTAATTTTGCATATCACACCAATTAACTGCTTCCAAGGGAATTTTCGTCTTGTGAAACACACTGCAAAAAATGTGTACATAACGACTTCCAGACATAAAGTACTGATACCGTAGGGAGGATACAGAAGAAGATTTTCGAGAATAACGCTACAATTTCTTACGTTTTTTTCCTATTTCTTCTGATTGTTGCTACTAGTAGTATTACGAACGTAAAAAGGTTCTGTAGCTTCCGTAAATTACGGCTTTCTTCATAATTCTCCTGAAGTTCCGTTTATTCCGATTGTTCCCCTTATACGGTCTATTCACGTATAAAGGCCCCTGGGCGTTTATCCGAAAAAGTGCTGTTGTGGGGCATATTTCAAACTGAAAAAAGGTTCACTTATGGGCCCAGGGGCGTAACTTGGAACCTTAAGCCCACCCCCCATTTTGGCGATAAATAAGCATTGGATTATTTAGAAATGGAGAGCTAACATATCCCTAATCACAGACTCGTAAGGTATATCTTTCTAGATCTACTTGGGCGAAGTTGAGTGACATGAAGATTTACAGTGTGCACGAAGCAAGAATATTTCTAAAAGTTCAAATTCACGCCGACGTTTTGACAGATTTTCATTTCACTGGGTGCCTGTACGGCGTCCGCACTTCCGCTTTCACTTTGTGGCGGGAATAAACGAGAACGGTCAAACAAATCCGAATATTTATGAGCAAATGTTAGGCGTGCGGAAGTGTAAGAATTTATTCTGATTATTAAGTTTTTTCTGTTAATTTCGATAATCGTAAGTATTGTAGTTTCGGTGACTGAGCAGTTCCAAGAAAATCGTAATAGCCGTAACTTTGTTACGAATTGTTACGAATTATTACATTTTCTTACGCCAATTCCTCTAATTTCGCTTATGATTCTGTATCCTTCTTACGATATCAGTACTGTACGTTGTTACTTTAAGAACTTAATGTTTTCTTGAATATCTAATTGCAACACAGGATGCAAAACAGATTTTCTTTGCAGTTAGTTTTTATCTCCATTGTTCAAATAGAGTAATTCTAAGGGATTTTATGACAGTTTGAAGTGACAGCTGTAAAGTTCATACTGCATCTAATTCTTGTTGGCAATTAAGCAGGGGAATTGTGTTGGCAAATTATAGTTGGAATCTGGCACCAAAAGGGTTAACTACCCTTTACTAAACATGCTGTACATAGCATATCAAACAGTCTTTAAATGATCTGACATGAAGGCCTATTCTAAAAGCTTCTCTATGACGTATATCTTGCTGAAAGTTTTGCAAACGTGACGTCATTAACTAAAAGCACATGGCTTATAACTTTAGAACAGCAATCTATTTTCAGAGCAGCTGTAGTTGAGTATTTTCCCGTTTAAGCATGCCATACTGTTCAGTGATCGCTCTGCAAAATTGTCAAACCGAGACACGTGTCTCACCCAATCTATAAAAATGAGACAGATGAGAAAAAAGCGAGACAAAATGTGGCAATCTTTTGAGAAATTGAGACATAATTACATATATTTAAAAATCTAATTGGAAGCATGTAAAATGTACATTATGTTTTATTTTACCATCTCAAATGGGGGGCGGGGGTTGCACATAATGCATGCAGTCACTCTGGGACCCACCTTGGGTGGGGGCATGGTCCCCCTGGCGCCCCGGCTGCTACGGCCATGTATATGAATAAAAATTGCCAATTACTAGGAAACCCAGCCACATGGCTCCAAAGGCAAAGCGCAATCTATAGACAAAACTATAGATCTAGCTATTTTTATCTAGCTATTTGGTATAGTACCTATACCATGTTACTCATATATTGTGATATGTCAATAATTAGTTCAAGATACTACAGACATATAGTAAGCAGGCGTGGGGTGGGGTGTCACTCGGTAATAAGCTATTTTTATTTCTGTTCAAAGATCAACACACACACAGTCACACTTCTTTGGTGGACACCAAGCCGGTGCTTCATGTATACGCTGATTTGAATTTGACAGCCAGCATCAGATTTTAAAGTGCGTAGTATCAGAGCTTATACTAACCATAGCAACATTTGGTTTCAGCTTCAAACCAAACACAGCCTAAATCATCATATTCTTATAATAATACAGGGCTCTACGTTAACTTTGGCGAGAGGTTACCCACAGGACAACCAGCATCCAATTTTTGGTTGTCCTAACTTACCATGAGGTTGTCCTTGTTTTTGCACTCAGTTTTATGCTATACAGATATAGCGTCTTATACAGCTTATTTTATTACTATATCAATCATAACGTTAAGAAAAAAACAAGCAAAATTATTTGTACACATAATGTATCTTTTCTCGTGAACAAACTTTATACAAAAATAAAAAATTACATCGCATTCATTAAATATGCAAGGTTTTTTTTTCATCCTCATGTCTATTGTACGGTTCAAAATTTTGTCATCTCAAAAGCTCATAGTCCGCGGGCTCCGTATACCCCTACTCCCCCACCCCCGTAGGAGTTTTCGTAAACATGTTTTTTTTTAGTTGAGATACTACTCTTAAGGAAAAATGACGTTTGCCCAAAATATTTGATGGTGAAATATATTTTTCGGGGTCAAACAGAGGTCATCGGGTCAAAATTTCATAAAATTTCATTTATCTCGATTAATAACAAATTTAGAGTAACAACTTATATTGACTTTAGATAGGAACATGTGTATGTGGAATCCATATAAAACATCAGATTTGACCTTTGACCTCTCCTTCAAGGTCAAACAGGGGTCATTGTGGTTAAAATTTCATAAAATTGCATTTATCTCGATTAATAACAATTTTAGAGTAACAACTTGTATTGATCTTAGATAGGAACATGTGTATGTGGAATCCAAATTAAACATCACATTTGACCTTTGACCTCTCCTTCAAGGTTACATTAGTAGGTCAATTTCAGGAATTTTGTTCATTTTTGAGTTTGAAAAAAAAAAAAAAAGAAATGAGCAGCTTTAAACATTTTATTTGCTAATAATCCATGATAAATTAGTTTTATTGATATAAGCATTTGTATTCTAGATTGGGATTACTTTTATGTTTTATTTTGATTAATACTTTATTAACTAATTATGCAAAAATATGCGGACGGAATTAATATGATGGTAAATGCCTTGGTTATCCCAGAGGTTGAACTAAGAAAATGATGATAAATCATTTAACCAGTTAATTTATTAGACACCCAATCATAAGAGTTAGCTTGTCTACTCTGATCATATTCATAAAGAGAAGCCATTGAAACTGCCTTTGAATATGTTTCATCAGTTTACAGAAAACTTGAGGATATTGGATTTTTAGTGAATGGTACCGTAATAGATTAATCTTGA
>JAGTTF010000984.1:0-10833 GCA_019095985.1 Streblospio benedicti | reverse complement strand
GCGTGGCTAACATTTTTCTATCCTTTTGTCTTGCAGATTTTATTTTCTGACTCATAATTTGTGTTTTAAAAATGAATTAATTTTTAGATTGAATCTTGCGTGACCCTTTGCAAGTGCGAGCATTAGTTCTGGTTCGTTGACCCCTGACAGGCATACGACGACGATGCCTAATACCTCTATACACACCAAGATCTACTATTCTTTTAATAGCTAAAGAAACTTCACGCCTTTTTTATCGCCTTCTATAGCATATTTTTTGAATCTCTTTACGTATTAAATTGGCCTGTTCATCCGTAATATCTTTAACTTTTAAATTTCGGTCTATCTTAGTGTTAGCTAAAATTTTATTAGATAAACTACGTCCTATACCAAAAATATAGGTTAAACCAATTTCAGTCTTTTTTATCTGGTAAAATCTACTCCTGCAATCCTAACCATTATCCTTGTCTTTGTTTATGATTTTTATCAGAGCAAATAACTAGCTTTCTACGATTCCTGCTAATTATTTTGCATTGTTTACACATTTTTTTTAATAGATGATCTAACTTTCATGGTCTAATTTTTTGAAATTTTGTTAATTAACCGTTTTTATTTCTGAATATTATACGACCCCGATTTAGGTCATAAGTAGAAACCAGCACAGTTACTTTATCTCCAGGTAAAATTCTAATGTAATGCATTCTCATCTTCCCAGAAATATGAGCTAATAAAACATGTTTATTTTCCAGCTCAACTCTAAAAGTAGCATTGGGCAAAGCCTCTAATACTACTCCCCGCATTTCAATGTAATCAGAATTATTGCTCAAGTTTGTTTTTATCAGTTTATCTATATCTTGTTGTACCAAATTTGGTAATTTTGAAGCATCAACCTCATAAATTAGCCCTAGGTTACGAAAATAACTAATGACAGGTTCAGTTTGTTGCTGATATACATTTAATCTTTTTAATATTTTATCATATTTATCATCTTCACGTTGAACCAGCTTTGATCCATCAATATCACAATATCCATCAACCTTAGGTGGATTATATTTTATATGATATTCCTTGCCAGAGCTTAAAGAAATCCTGCGACCACTAATACGCTCTTTTAATAAATCAGGAGCAACTTTTAGATATAACACTAAATCAATTTTCTGCTATTTTTTTCTAAGGTTTCTACTAAGTTAGTTGCTTGATGTACTGTTCTAGGGTAGCCATCTAAAATAAGCCCCTCTTGATTGCTTGGTGAGTTAATTAAATCGTTGCTCATGGCGACTATAATTTCATCTGGGACTAGCTTTCCACACTATCAACATAAGCTTTAGCTTGTAAACCCAGAGATGTTTTTTCATCTATGCTTCTACGCAGTATTTCTCCTGTAGAAATATGTGGTAAGTTAAGAGTGCTAGAAATATATCTGGCTTGAGTACCTTTACCAGAGCCTGGAAGGCCTATTAAAATTATAATCATTTTGCTTTATTTTAGTATCTACTCTTTAGTTTTCATTCTATTCATAAAGCCATCATAGTTTTGATTAAGCAAAAGGTTTCTACTTTGTTAGCTAGGTCTAGTGATACCCCTACAGAAATCAATAATGATGTTCCCCCCAAATAAAAAGGAACATTAAACATAGCATAAATACCGTTAGGCAATATACTCACTAGTGATAAATAAATTGATCCGATAAATGTTAACCTAGTTAAGATGGTATTAAAATATTGAGCAGTTTTGTCCCCCTGTCTAATCCCTGGTACAAAGCCCCATATCTCTTTAAATCTTCAGACAGTTTTACAGGATTAAATTGAATGGCGTTATAAAATAACAAAAAAGAAAATCAACGAACAACATATACCATATTGTAAACTATATGTTGTGGAGTTAAATATATGCCCATTTGTTTACCCAAGGCTTTTTCAACAAAAAAGCCGTGAAAGTTGAAGGAAAGGCTAATAAAGATGATGCAAATATTATAGGGATAACACCTGAAGCATTAATCTTTAAAGGCAAATAAGAAGATCCTCCGCCTACAACTTGATTGCCCTGCATTCTGCGAGCTTGATTTATGGCTATCTTTCTTTGTGATGATTCAAATATAACTACTACCGCAATAACAGCACAAATAATAGCTATTAATATAAGTACTGCAAAAGGGCCAATTCCCCAGTTTGTAAAAGCTGTAAAGATCTAATAATATCGTTAGGAATTGCGGCAATAATGCCACTAAATACTATCAATGATGCTCCATTACCAATACCTCTTTTCACTAATTTTTTCTGCTAGCCACATTACAAATGCAGTGCCTGCTGTTAACGTAATAACAGTAGTAATGGTAAAAGTGGTTGGACTAAGATTACTATTGACTAAGGGGCCTCCTCCTGGTGCACTTAAACTCCTTAACCCAACTGTTATACCATAACCTTGGATTATACTTAAAAAAAGATAGTGAAAAACCGAGTGTATTGTGAAATTTTACGCCTTCCAGCATCTCCTTCTTTAGCTATACGCTCAAAAAAGGAAAAACAACAGTCATTAACTGCATAATGATGGAAGCACTAATATAAGGTAATATGCCTAAGGCAAAGATACTAAGTCTGAATAAAGCCCCCAGAAAAGGTATTAAAAAAAAGAAATAATAGTTGTTGAGGCGGTAGTGTCATAAAAACTTTGCAAAGCATTACTATCTATTCCTGGTACCGTAATATGAGCCCCAACGCGAAAGATGATTAGCATGCTCAGTGTAAAAAAGCACTCTGCTCCTTAATTCTGGTATGACAAAAATACTTCTTATGACTTTAAACATTATGATTTTATTTTTTTAAAAGCTGAAATTAACTTATTGTACTATCTTATTGCCGTTATCTATCAACTTATTAGCCAACTGTTTGCTGATGCTACTAATGTTAAACTCGACATTTTTTTGGTAGTTTTACATTGCTGCTGCCTAATAACTTAAATTTAGAATTTACAGAGCTAATAAAGCCTGCTGTAGTTAGAAGCTTTAGCATCAATAACACTTAATTGATTGGTTTTAGGGCTGTTCATAAGCTTGCCTATAGTGACTAGCTCAATTTTTCACGGTTTAGGCTCTTAAATCCTCTTTTAGGCAGTCTTCGTTGTAATGGAGTTTGTCCACCTTCAAAGCCAATTTTCCTCTTTTCCCATTACCTGCACGAGCTCGCTGGCCTTTATGGCCTTTGCCACTAGTTTTCCTGTGCCTGATCCAGTACCCCCTACCTATGCGGTGGGCCTTTTTTTTTTTTTTTGAAAAAATTAGTTAATTTATTCAGCATGTTATTAATATTGATGAGTGTTAATGTGCTCTTCAGGTTTGTTACGTAGTTCAGCAACACTCTCAAAGGTCCTTAATTTTGATAAGCCATCAAAAGTAGCTTTAACTAGATTTATAAGGATTAGATGACCGTAACGCCTTAGCATTTATATCTGATATACCAACTGCTTCAATTACCGCCCTTATAGGCAAAGAAGCAATTATATACCACCACCAGGTGGCATAGGACGTAACAAAAACCTTGCCTGAACAAAATTTTTCCCATTACCTGATGATGAATAGTTTTGTTATACATTGGTAAGCTAACTAAAGCTCTTTTAGCACTACGACTAGCTTTTTTAATCGCTTCACTAATCCTTGGCTAGCTTTTGCCAATAGCATACCCAGCTTTTCCTTGTCCATTACCTAATACAACTAAAGCACTAAAACCAAAGCGACGACCACCTTTTACAACCTTAGTTACCCGCCGTACTTGTACAGTTCTTTCTATATATTCTTGTTTGTCTAGTTGAGACATGTTTTTATTAGTATAATTTTATGATTTTTTATTGATTGCTTTTAATAACTAAATTGTAATTCTGATTCACGTACTGCCTCAGCTACTTGCTTTATTGATCCATGATACATAAAAACCATTCCTATCAAATTTAGCAACTTTAATATTTTTAGATGCCAAACGCTCAGCAATTTTTTTTGCCTATGATTTCAGCAGCCTTAATATTAGCTGTTTTACCACTTAATTGGTAAAATATCTTTTTCAATAGTTGAAGCACTAGCTATAACCTGCCATTGGTATCATCTATTGCTTGCGCTAAAAATGGCGTAGTGATCTAAAAACACTTATACGTGGTGTATCCGCACTTCCTAGTAATTTTGTGTCTATAGCGAATTTTCTTTCTTTCACGTATTATACTACGGGGTCTTTTGTTTTGACATATATACCTTTAAAATAATATTGCTATTGTGTTAGTTGGATGTCTATTTCTTAGCAGTCTTACCAGCTTTACGACGGACAACCTCATCTTTATATCTTATGCCTTTACCTTTATAAGGCTCTGGCTTTACGTAATGATCTAATTTCGGCGGCAACCTTGCCAATCATCTGTTTATCAAAGCCATCAATAGTGACTATGGTGTTATTTTTCAACACTAGCACTAATTCCTTCAGGCAACAGATACTCAATAGGATGAGAGTACCCAATATTTAGTGTTAATTTGTGACCCACTAACTGCAGCTCTAAAACCTACCCCTCTAGCACTAACTGCTTTTTAAAACCTTTTACTTACCCCTTCGATAGAGTTGCTGATTAGTTGCCTTTATAGTTCCCCAAAGGGCTATTTTCTTTTTTTTCTCAAAAAGCGAATCATGCTCTTGCTATGATTTTTATTAGGAGTAGTTGGATTGACAACAATCTTTTCACCATCAATATCAACTTGCAATCCTTCAGGAATGTTTATTGATAATTTTCCTTTTTCCCTTGAACGTTGAAGGTTTGATCTTTCAGCTCTACTTTTACAGAACTATCAAATGTTATTTCTTTTTGCCTACTCTGAACATTCTGATTTTTTATTTAAAAATTAACAAATTTCATAAAATCACTTCGCCACCAATTTTTTCTTGACGGCATTCTATGTCGATTTTACACCTCTGGAGGTCGTTATCACTCTTATACCTTGACTGTTTAAAACAGAGGTTTAGTTCTTTATACCCTTTTTAATGCGTAAGCCAGGTTTTGCTAATTCTAGTGAGCTCTCTAATAAAAAGGGTTGCCCATTTTTTGGTATTTAAGGTATACCTTGATTTTATTACAGGGCTTATCTTCAACGATTTCATATTTTTTCATAAAACCTTCATGTTGAATTACCTTAATTATATTCTCTTTTATTTTTGATTGATTAAAACTCACATTAGACAATTTTCGTAAATTTGCATTACGAATTCTTGTCAGCATATCTCCAATAGGATCATTTAACATATTAAACAGCGAATAAAAATTTTTACCAACTTGATTTGTGTACTCCTGGAAGCTCCATTTCCAGCTTTTTAACCTGAAACAAATACGACATAGTTTAAATAGACGCATATAAGCACGAGGTCGACCACACTGATTGCAACGGTTGTATTGTCTTACAGAAAATTTTTTGTTTCTTACGAGCTTTCAGTGTTAGTGATAATTTTGCCATAAATTTTAATTTTTTTTATTTTTTTATTTAATTTGAAACGGAATTCATAGTGCTCTAATAAAAATCTAGCCTGTTCAGGGTTTTGGCACTAGTATTTAAAGTTACTGCTAAACCTCTTACTTTATCAGTTTTATCAATGTCAATTTCAGTAAAAATTAACTGTTCCTTTAAGCCTATAGTATAATTACCCTGACTATCAAATGCATTATTCGATAGTCCCTTAAAATCTCGGATCCTTGGAATAGACATTAACCAACCTTTTAAGGAAAGATTCCATCCTTTTACCACGCAATGTAACATAAGCCCCAATAATTACTCCTTGACGAAGTTTAAAAGCTAGCAATATTTTTTTGCCCTAGTTAGCATCGGTTTTTGACCAGTGATTTTAGTCAAATCTTGATAATAAAATCCAAACACTTAGGATTTTGTACAGCTTCCCTGCACCTATATTAACAACAATTTTTTTCAATTTTGGAACCATGTTAACATTTTTGATTTTAAACTTTTTAAAAAGCAGCCCTGATAATCTTTTTAGTAGGAGCAGCCTTTGCTTTTTTGCTCTCTTTCTTTTGGTACTATCAGCAGGAGCTGAAGCTTTATTTTTAGCAGTAGCTACTTTTTGGGCATCATTTTCATCAGCTATACTAGCGCTAGTTTTTTAGCGCTGGTTGCTACTTTTTTCTGAGCCTTATTAGAGTTTTTTGACTGTGTTTTTTCTCTGTGCTAATAGCACCTTTTTATCTTCTTGCTGGGTCTTGTCCCCAGTACTATTATTTTCTTCTATGTTTTTAGCAATCATTGACTTTTTATTATTTGTAACAAACTCTCTAACTTTTTCACCATCAACCAATTTCATCCTAATCCTACTGCCCTTATTTGCCTTTTTATCAAACAGCAACACATTGGAAAAGTGTATAGGGCCTTCAACTTTAATTATTCCTCCACGCTGGTTTTTTTTATTAGGCTTAAGATGTTTCATTTGTATATTCAGGCCTTCAACTCTAAAAAAACCTTTTTGCGATCTACAGCAATTATTTTTCCTGTCTGACCACGTGCTTTACCTGCGATAACCTGCACTACATCCCTCTTTTTTAATCTAGTTTTTTAAGGGGGTATTCTTTTTATTTACCATAATTTAATAAACCTCAGCGGCTAAAGATACAATTTTCATAAATGCTTGAACTCTTAACTCTCTTGGCATAGGCCCAAAAAACCCTAGTTCCGATTGGTTCATTTTTAGGCTTAATAAAACAGCCAATTCCTATCAAAACGGATAAAACTGCCATCACTTCTTTGAATATCTTTGCAAACTCTTACTACTACAGCACGAACAATTTGCCCTTGACGGATCTTAGAATTAGGGATTGCTTTTTTTTAACTGAAGCTACAATGATATCCCCCACACCAGCGTAGCGACGCTTGGAACCGCCTAGAATTTTAATACACATTATTTCTCTAGCTCCAGTATTATCTGCTACTTCTAATTTTGACTGAACTTGAATCATAAATCTATCTATTTCTACCTATTCAACATTATTGCTTAATACTTTTAACTTTGAGTATCTTTTTGTGGAGTATCGTTTTGTTTATCAAAAGGCGCCAACTTTTTCTTTTGCTATATGCCGTGACTCAATGATCTGGCAAGTTTGACCTGCTTTAGTAATATTGTTTCATGGTGAAACAAAAATTTGCTGGTGCGCTTATAGCTACGCCTATATTTGGGGTGAGTTTTAAGTTTTACCACTTTTTATCACTCCAGTTTTATGCATAGCGTCTCTGACTACTGTTCCTTCTATTATTCTTTTAGATTCTCTAGCCATTTTGTTGGTTCTCTTTAGGGGTTAAATTTTTTTCTTTAATGACAGTTTTAGCCCTAGCTATATCACGTCTGATTTTTTCAATAAAGATTTGTCTACTAGCTGTCCAGTAACGTTATTAAACCTTAAGTGCAGGTATTCTTCTTCTAGACTAGAACAGTTTTTTATCTAAATCAATGGACGACATGCCACGGAAATCTTTTTAGTAATTTATTCATAATCAACTACAAATCCCTAGTTACTATTGTTGTGGTAAATGATAGTTTGTATTTTTGCTAGCCTAAGAAGGCTCCTCTGGCCATAGCTTCGCTAACTCCATCTACTTCTAAATAAATACGACCTGGTTTTTATAACGCAAACATAGTGATCTAGAACCTTTCCCTTTCCCCATCCTTGTTTCGGCTGGTCTTTTTAGTAATTGGTTTGTCTGGAAAACACGAATCCACAATTTACCAGTTCTTTTAAATAGTGAACTATTGCCCTTCTTGTTTACGCTTCAATTTGTCTAGAGCTCATAAAAACCACGATCAGTAGCTTTTAAAGCTATTGATCCGAAGGCAAATATTATTGCCTTGGGTAGCTTGTCCTTTATGACGCCCTTTCATTCTTTTTTATACTTTGTCTTTGATGGCATTAACATAGCTTTATATCACTAAAAATAATTTTTTGGTGTTTTGCGTGGATTGCATGTACAGCAGTATCTTTATAAACCCACACCTTTATTCCTATTAATCCAAATACAGTCATAGCCTCGCGCGTTGCGTAATCTATATCTGCTTTTATCGTATGCAATGGAACACGCCCTTCTCCCTAATCCACTCAGTACGGGCAATATCAGCTCCATTTAAACGGCCACTAACCATTATTTTGCATCCACCTATATTATAGCGCATAGCATTTTGCATGGCTTTTTTTTAATGGCTCTTCTAAAAGCTACCCTTCTTTCTAGTTGGTAGCAATATTGCGAGCTATTAGTTTTTGCATCAGTTTCTGGTCGGCGAACTTCTTTGATAGTTACTTGTAAATCTCTATCAACAAACTTTTTTAATCTTATTTTTTAATTTTTCTAAGTCTTCACCACGTCTACCAACTAATAATCCTGGCCTAGAAGCATGGATGGTTAAACGTACCCGTGTTTCCTGGCCTAGCAATTTCTATTTTTGATATACCTAAATGGTCTGTTTCTTTGATGACTAATTTTCTAATACGTTCATCTTGCTGTAAAAATTTTGCATAATCAGCAATTGAATACCAAACAGACTGCCATTCTTTGTTAACCCCAATCTCTAAAAGGGTTGGATTTACTTTCTGACCCAAATTGTTCTTATCGTCTAATTATTGTTAATTGGCCCCTCAAGCTCTACATAAACTGACAGGATTTTTTAGTAATTATTGATCCACGCCCAAAAGCACGTGGCATCATCCTTTTAAACTTTGGCCTTGATTAGCTTTTTATGGTTCCGATCCTAAGATCAGCGACTTTCAGCTTGCTATCTTTTGAATAGCATTGGCTACCGCTGAATTAAGCAAGTCAATAATATAGCTATTGGCTCGCCTTCTAGTGTTTTTTAAGAATACCTAAAGCATTATTTATTTTTTTGCCTCTAACTTGGTCTAAGGTTAGTTTCATCTTTGAAACAGGGATACTAACTTTGGTGACACTTGCTTTAGAAACCACGTTTTTTTAAACTTTCTTTAGCCATTTATCTAATTTACTTTCTTTTGATTACAGTTTTAGCCGACTTATTAGTGTGCCCCTTAAAATTCCTTGTTGGTGAAAATTCACCTAATTTATGACCAACCATATTTTCGGTTATGTAAACAGGGATAAACTTGTTCCCATTATGCACTGCTACATTTAAGCCCACAAAATCTGGGGTTATCATAGAGCGTCTAGACCAGGTTTTAATAATTTTACGATCCTTGCTATTTTTAGTTGCAAGACACTTTTTCATTAAGTGTTCATCGACAAAAGGACCTTTTTTTAGTGATCGAGGCATTTCAATTTACTTGTTTTTTTTTGTATTTAGTTAACTCTAGTTAAAATATAGCGATCAGTACGCTTGTTTCTTCTTGTTTTATAGCCAATAGCTGGCACTCCTGTTGGAGATTGTGGATGATTTCCTTTGCCCCGTCCTTCACCACCACCATGAGGGTGATCAACAGGGTTCATTGCTGAGCCCCTAACAGTAGGGCGGATACCCAACCATCTACTACGTCCTGCTTTTACCTAAAAGATTGTAATTTTTTATTTGGATTGCCGACTTCCCCAATGGTAGCTAAACAATCTAAATGAACTCTACCATGAATCCAGAACTAAGTTTAATAAGGCATAGCTGCCTTCCTTGGCCATTAAAGTAGCCGAAGTTCCTGCAGATCTTGACATTTGCCCACCCTTTTTAGGTTTTAGTTCTATGTTATGGACCACTGTTCCCAAAGGGGAATTTGCCTTAGTGGGCAAGCACATCCGACATTAAATTCAATTTTTTAATCCAGATTCAACTTTGCTTCCTATCTTCAGGCCACGAGCGGCTAAAATATCTTTTTTCTCCGTCAGCGTAGCACAGTAAAGCAATATTAGCACTACGATTAGGATCATATTCAATGGAAATTACTTTTGCTGGCATCGTATTTATCACGTTTAAAATCTATTATACGATATAGCTTTTGTGCCCTCCACCAATATGCCTGGTAGTGATACGACCATAATTATTACGCCCACCAGTCTTTTTAAGGCCCTTAGTTAATGATTTTAGGGGCCTGCGCGAGGTTATTTCTGCTTCTTTAACACTTACCCTCTGTCTAAGACCTGGGGTAATGGGTCGATAGTGTTTAATAGTCATTAGGTTCCTTCAAAGTAACTAATTTTATCGTCTTTTTTAATTTTATTATCGCTTTTTTCCAATCGGCTCTTTTTGCCTTCAAAACGGCCTCTTCTTTGACTTGCCCCTGCAGTTTATTGTTTTTTACATCAAGTACTGTAACTTTAAAGACCTTTTGAATGGCTTCTTTTATTTGTACTTTATTGGCATCAGGGTGCACCTTGAAAGCAATTTTATTTTCTTTTTCTTTTTAGGTTGATGCTTTTTCAGAAAGATGCGGCAACCTTAATATCATATACTCATTCATAGTCATACCTTTTAAAAACTCACTAGCAGCCTCTTTGCTTATCCAAATCTTAGAGTATTTTAGTAAGTCTACAATATTTAAGCCACGTAAAGTATTCAATTTTATGTTGTTAAAGTTGCGGGCTGATTTATAAAAAAATTATCTTCTATCAAAAAACTTTCTATGATTAATAAACTTGGGGTTTGCCATTTCAATAATAAATCTTTGAAATTCTTAGCTTTTATTTCTGGTAATTTTAACTCATCAATTACCACGCATTTTTCTTGCCGTAAAGCATCACTAAAGGCCCCTAAAATAGCCATTTTTTTTTTCTTTTTATTTATCTTAATGCTGAAATCACGAGGCTGTGGCCCAAACTGGGTTGCTCCATGGCGACGTTGTACAGCTTTAGAAGATCCCGCACGAGCCCTGCCAGTGCCTTTTGACGAAATA
>JAGTTF010000982.1:0-14701 GCA_019095985.1 Streblospio benedicti | reverse complement strand
TTGGAAGGGCATTTAAAAAATAACCTGGGGAAAAAAATGATTTTGAAATTTTTGTTTTGGGAAATTGGGGTGTTAAAAAAAATTTTCCAAAAATTTTTTCGGGTTTTGGGGGGGGGGCAAGGGCAACCTGTAAAGTTAACTTTATTTTGTTAGGGCCTGAAGTACTGTATGTGGTGTATTAAGTGAAAATGTAGCATTATTGCATGAAGTTTATTGATAAAAATGTAATTTCCTTTTATGGTGTGTGATAACTATTTTACACAGTAAGTGTATTGGGTAATTGTGAATAATGCATTTGAGGCTAAATAGGTGTGGTATAAAATGGACATTGTAACTTAGTGCAGTGGTATTTGATTGTTGATGATAGTAAAGGACACCCAATCATTTTTGGGCTTACATTCAGCTGGTATCTGCAAAGGAAAGTGGAGCGCTCAAAGAGCTATTGATGAATGTGGTACATGCATGGCTATATTTTGACTGAACTCGTGGACCAGTTGGGCGTGGCAGATGTGAAGGGCATGTGAAGGACTTTCAAAGGACACCATTGGAAATTCTATTTTGTTTGTGTTTTGATCTAGTGTATAATTAAGTATTATAATAACCCTCCTACAACAATATTTTTTATTACATATACCTACTTTATTGTAAAAATTCGTTCTGAAATAAACTTGTATTATTTAAGCATAGTTCAGTTACTGTCTGGTTGAGGGATCATCAGGCCCAACAGTACTTCCTGACCCCGCTCCCCAGGGGATCGGTGACAGTCTATATGAGACATAAGTCAACTACTGTGCAGTTGGAATGTTGGAATGAAAGTGATACATGTTCTGAATTACAAAGTGAAATGCCTGGAAATTTTTAGGAATGTACTACCTGAGGGATCTGATGCAAACTCATATGCTGAAAGTTGTCAAGTTACTAGGACTTTCTTCAAATTTAGGGAAAATAATGCTACTCATGATTAGCTTATGCAAGCTGGAAAAAAGGTTTCATCCCATATGGCCAGAAACAAGGAAAATCCTTGACCCAGGTCAGAATATCTAATCTTTACACAGAAATAATGAACTCTCTTGCAGCTCATGACCCTACAGCAAAGATAGAATTTTATTGTCTGCACATTTCATGAACCTAAATGCAGACCATACTGGCAAATTATGCGGAATAAGCATCCCTCTCACCCCCCTCCCCTACCAGGTGTAGCGGGGTGGGGTGTTCTCAAACCTGATCCTGACTACCTATATCCAAAGCGTAACCACTCTGGCAGGCCAATCAAAGGAGGTCCCAGTACGTGAACACAAGTTAGATATGTGACAGTTTTTCATACTTAGTTAACATGTTATCAGTGTTGAAGGCTGTGAATTAACTGCAACGGCATGGGAGAAAATTTTGTGAGAGTTCTTGCCACTCCTTACCAACAGGTAATTTCCTTTATCTAGGTAGAGTGTATTCAACATATTTAAGCAGTGCTATGCTTGATGGGTTTTTGATTAGTGGGCAGCATTCTCCAGTAGTCCCAATCGCCTGAGAAGACAATGGCAGAGCTATGATCCGCTGGAAGTGTGGTGTTAAGCTTAGCAATGATACCAGTACAAAAAGAAAAGCCTTCTGGAAGAAATTGTGCATCACAGATATTGAGAGTGTGCTTCGTAAAGGGAGTTTGAGATAGCTGGGTCATGTTGAGCTCTGGCTGGATTAGCCAAGTAAGTAAACTTTTTAAAACAAAGGAGAAAGGAAAAGGGAAGGGAAGACCAAAACAGAATTGGGATGCAGTTGGGCAAAAGATCCGGAATGTTTGGGCACAGGTCTTATAGATTCTGGTGACCAAAAGACTTGGAGAAAGGATCGTTGAGATGTAAAATAAACAACCAGGCCACAACCTCTATATGAGGAATAATTGGAGCGTGCTCAGATAAATTTATCGATATTGATTGATTGAAAGTGCCCCCATGAAAGTGTTGCAGGCAAATTTCAAAAATAGAAATAATAACCATGGCCCATCTCTCTTCATAATTATATATAGATGCATACCCCAGTTGTGAATTAAAAGAATCACTTTTGCTCTAATGTGATGATTTTCAAATTTTTCTAAAGTGAGTAAAAATTTCTACAAGTTATATTTCAATTGATTACAATGATCATAGCTTCATCGATTTTATTTGTTTTTTGTAAAACCAGATAAATTCAATGAAGCTATGATCATTGTTAACTAATTAAAATTATACCAACCTCTCAATTGATTGAGCACTCTATATAGTGGTGTAAGGATAAACACATTCATAGTACAAGTTATATTTCTGTATACCTCCGGAAAAAAACTTGGAAAAGATGACGTCTAATAGTGTCCCACCTTCATCTGCTTTTTAAAGCAATTAATTCTATGTTAGCCCATTAGTGGAGCTAGACTGAAATGTCTCTCAAATATGATTACGTGCATGTCATTCTGAAAAGGTTTCTCTATCTCTTAGTTTTTTGTAAGCATTTTTAAAGCCCCGGAAAATTTTTGTCAAAACCTGCCAATCACCCAAATGTATTAATTTTGCAATAGTCGATTTTCATGGCACCCAAATATCTATGGCTTGCTAGAAATCTGGCATAGTTAATTAAAACCCAAAGTTGCTAACCAATGCAGTTTTTATGTGTTTTCTGTTTGATTTTAGCCTGTTATGTTGTCTAATATTTTTTACATCGAAATTGATATAACAACAGAAAAAATATTTAGACTTTTGGTTAGTTAAAAATCAAACTTACAAGATAGTTCCAAATTGAACGCAGTGCTGCAGCTGTGTGGATGTACTTACCTTTCACTGAAAATGTGTAATTTGTGGAGACAGAAAGTGCTTCCCTGCCTGATGAGCCAGTGCTCGCCGGTCTGTGAACAGTGCTGTGGTTTCATTCAATGTCAAACCTGAAGCCTGTGCATAAAAAAGACATTGTGGTTATTGGAACTTGGCTATTTTTATTTGCAAGTTTATTTATCTTGTAATTTTCAGGGGTCAGGCTAGAGTTAACTAGCAACCCTCATTCGATGCAAACATAGCTCTCTTTTTTTAAAAAAAAGAAATACTGGTCATGTTAACACACACCACAGTCATGTGTGACAACAAGAAGAGTATAAACTATAAATGTATATCAACCAATTGCCAGGAAATAATAGATAAGAAGCATCATACAGTATTTATTTACTTAACAAATTCCTATTCTACATGGCTAAATTCAAGTGCTGAATACTCATATTTCAATGATAATTACCCTGACATAACATATACTTTTTATAATGGCGTCATTAGGAAATCATCACTTAAAAGATCCACTGCAGACATGCAACAGTACAAACTGGGGATGATAATATAGATTACAAGCTATGATAGACAGTAAAACAAACATCTGTAATATTATGTAGTAGTAATGGACTTGATCTGTTAATGTTTATGACACAGCAAGGGTTTAAATATTAGTGCAAGTATAGACTCTGGATATCTGAATAGAGTAGAATACAAAACCAAATCACCAATATTTTCCCTATTTTTTTGGACCAGTCGACTTATAGTTCAAAAACTGGTCTATATATGTCGGATCAGGTTAAAATTGAGGGGTACATATTTAAATTTAATAAAATGCTATTAAAAATAATGTTGGAACCACGTATTAAAGAGAAAAAATGTGGTTCCAACTATTTATAGTGTTTTAAAATACTTACCTAAATTGTAAAAGACGCATTTCCAATACAAATGTCACTGTTTACATAAAACCATTGATTCGAAACACACAAAATGTTGGTTAAAAATGTCACAATTTTCTTCATTGATTCTCAATTTGAATATTTACTCAAACTCATCCAACACATACTTTCACTTTCTAGCGCTACTAAAGCACAAATTGTAGTATCACTTTCTCAATATCCTTTGAAATTGCGGTATAAAAGTAAAATTACAAAGTTCATTTAGGAACCACATTTTTTGTCCACCATATTGTATAAACAGAGCCGATTTCCGGCAAAAACCTGTGTTCACTTTGTAGGGGTCATTGTTATCAATCGGGTAGGCTTAATTAATCTGTTCTATTTATGGAACCACATTTATGGAACCACATTTAATGGAACCACATTTTTCTTGGGGGACAACCCCTGGATATTTGGGGACACCCCGAACCCCCAATTTATGGAACCACATTTTATGGAACCACATTTTTATCACAATATAATGACAGTGAAGAACACCCCTCGAACCACACAATTTTCTCGGGGATACCCCCGAGCCCCCCGATTTTTCTCGGGGACACCACCCGAAACCTCCATTTTTTATCGGGGGACACCCCCCAAACCCCCCGATTTTATGAAACCACATTTATGGAACCACATTTTATGGAACCACATTTTCAGCACAATCTAATGAGATTGAAGGACACCCCTCGAACCACACAATTTTTCTCGGGGGGATACCCCCCGAACCCCCCGATTTTTATCGGGGGGACACCCCCAAACCCCCCATATTTATGCAGCCACACTTTGTAGGGTCATTATTTATCAATCAGGTAGGCTTAGTTAATCTGTTCTTTAGAGCCGTGGTTATGGATCAGTTATTGTGATTTTTATTTATGGAACCACATTTTAAAATCCAAATTAATAATGAAACTGCAGAAATAAAAAAAAGAATCCAAAATAGAAAATACATTTATATTATCAATATGAGCAGGTTTGTATAAATTTAATAAACCATCAATCGAACCACATTTTAAAACAATGGAACCACATTTGTGGAGCCACATTTATGGAACCACCACCCATTTATAGAACCACGTTTTCTGTGGTTAAACACAATTTCTTCACTGTCATTATGTTATGATAAAAATGTGGTTCCATAAAAGGGGGTTCGGGGACACCCCCCCCCCCATATTTATGGAACCACATTTATGGAACCACATTTAATGGAACCACATTTTTAGCACAATATAATGACAGTGAAGAACACCTCCCAAACCCCCCATTTTTTTGTGGGGTCACCCCCCCACCCCAAACCCCCCATTTTTATCGGGGGGACACCCCCCGAACCCCCAATTTTATGGAACCACATTTATGGAACCACATTTTATGCAACCACATTTTCAGCACAATCTAATGAGATTGAAAGATACCCACCGAACCCCCATTTTTTTTTATCGGGGACACCCCCCGAACCCCCCCATATTTATGGAACCACATTTATGGAACCACATTTAATGGAACCACATTTTTAGCACAATCTAATGAGATTGAAGGACACCCCTCGAACCACCCAATTTTTCTCGAACCACATTTATGGAACCACATTTTTCTCGATGGACACCCCCCAATTTATGGAACCACATTTTATGGAACCACACCCCCTCCCCCCAATTTATGGAACCCCCAAATTTATGGAACCACATTTATGGAACCACATTTTATGGAACCACATTTTTAGCACAATATAATGAGAGTAAAGGACACCCCCGAACCCCCCATTTTTTCAGGTGGACACCCCCCGAACACCCCATTTTTTCGGGGGACACCCCCAGAACCCCCACATTTTTTGGAAAGCAGACCATATTTATGGAACCACATTTATGGAACCACATCCACTTTTTATTACAAACAATATTAATGAGATTATATATCAATAGAATGAGTATTAACTACTGTGAAGAGAAAAATGGTCTTGGTGGCCTAATGGTTAGAGCGTGCAACTTGCAAACAGGATTTGCTTGCATCGTGAGTTCGCGGCCCACACACGGCAGACTCGCTGTCGCCAAAACAAGAACGTCAAACGTCTAGCCATTAAGTTGCCGATTCCACACAACGTGTCGCCACTGTTGAGTAGCAATGCAAGACAGTGGTGACACAAACGGGTTGGCGCTGCACTGTGGCTGCCTGGATTCCCTCATATCCGCAACAAGTTTCACATGTATGTGACTATTCTCATCAATAAAGCCTTAGTGCCCTGTGAGAAAGGTAAATTATTATTATATAAAATTATAAATCACTAAAAACCCTAAAAATGACACTCCAACCGCCACCCCTAATGGTAAATAGAGTTTAGTCCCGTAAGAGTAACCAATCTCCGTAACAGTTTGGGTAGCCAATTCGTCAATCTTGGTCGTTATGATTACTGTTTGGAGACTCTATGGAGACAGAGGCCTAAGGATAATAATCTTTGTGAGGTGGCACTGGTAAACTATGATCCACTTGAACTGGCCTTGTGGTGCTGACTGCATGTCGAAAAGATCGCCTTTAAGAGACTTAAGAGACTTAAGACTTAAATAATTCAACTGCTTCTGTTGTGATGTAGGCATACTTTTGACTAAGATGTTTCAGCATCCTGTCACGGCCACCATGACCAGTGGCAATGTGGGCCTTACTAATTATGTCATACTAATTATATTATACCAATTACTAATTATGTCATACTACATAGGTGTCTTCTATGTTGGCATAATAGATTGGGCGGTCCTGGTGACTTTTTTTTTTACTGTGCGGAAACGACCCAACTAAACCAAAATGGCGGAAGTTAAGCACATATTTTATTATTAGCTTTATTAGAGCTTTGTCAGTGTTATTGTGTACAACAAATAATTAAAGTATATTGAATTTTGATATACTTTGTCTGCATACAACTTTTAGTGTGATTTGATCTGACAACTTAGTGTTCTGAGCAACAAATTTTTAACCTCAGAGGCGGGTGGCTTTTGGTAAGCTCTTAAGATCCGTCACCCTCCTCTTTGATAAAAGTTGCCTACATCAGTCGGAGTGAAAAATGTCTCAAATAGCTAAATTAAGCATTGAATCCTCTTGTTTTGGGTGTCTTTGGGTAGATTATCAAAATAAAATAACATCTCATGCTAAGATTTAAACAAATAGTTTGTGTTTCAGTGAGAAAAAATGCTTGTATAAAATTGTTCACATTTTGGTTTTTGTTTGGGTGGTGAAGCGACCGCCACCCTCCTCGCTTCCGCACAGTGTTTTGGTGAGCTTCTCCACATCACCACATGTAAGAACCTCATAAATTTATTGAGGATGTAGTACTGGTGACGGGACTTGGTAGTGGAAACTTCTATAACTGTTTTCAGGTATTCTATGGTCTTTGGGGGATAAGATGATTTTGACACTGAGTATTTCTCATATAATTTATTCCTGAATTCTGTTTCAAAAGAAGGTTGTGCCATCTTGACTGATGGGCAGGAATGAACTGAGTTAGCATGACTTACACACACCCATTATATAGCCATAAATTGTGAAAGGAAGGTGAGAAAATATTTGTAACTGTTATAACAACAGCTTATTGAAGAAAGGCTTCACAGTCTTCCTAAAATTTGTCCAGTAATGCTGTGTAATATAACACTGGTTAATTCAGTAATTACATGAAATCCCTAGGGATTTTAGAGAAAATGTGTCCAGTAATGTTGTGTAATATAACACTGGTTAATTCAGTGATTACATGAAATCCCTAGGGATTTTAGAGAATTTATGAAATCCCTAAGTGAAACAGGGATTTCACGAATTCCCTGAAAATTTTAGGGATTTCGTGAAATCACTGATTTCACAGATTTACTGTAACATATATATATATAAAAATCCATGGAAATTGTTAATTGAATAATACAGTATGTACAAAATAGTATCACATTATCTTTTTACGAATATAGTTGATCCATCCACCTTTGAAACAAGCTGGAACATCTAAAAACCATAGCATCTGCAAGGATTGCAACAATAATATTAGAGCTAGTAAAAAATAGGTTCTTTTTTAAACTAAAAATCAATTTACGTAAGATAACAGGGTAACAATCAATAGATCTAGTGTATTGTTGTGGAGATTCGCATGCTTTGATATGAAATTTAGTAAGGTTATAGTTGAGGTTTAACATGCATGGTACATTTTAGTACATTCAGAAACCAAGTTGACTTATACAGTCTTTGACTTGGCCTGGGTGGCTGGGTGGGGATTGAACTCGGGACCTTGGGTCGACTGCGCCGCTTAGCTAAGCAGAACAGTTTACATTTGGCTGCTTTTACGTATTTTGATGGTCACTAGCTGGCTATTTATGTTGTGGTATCTCAATTGCTCTACGTGCTTTACTACGCTGTTAAAATGAAAGAAAATTTTCAGAATGCAAATTAAACATCACATTGCTTTTCTAAAAGCATACTACTTGGTCGGCCACTCAGCATAACCTTTAAGAGAATGCGAACAATAATAGTGGGTACATTTCTATCAATACGTTTGCTAAACAGGTGCCAGTGATTAATTTTATGAAATGCTTTACTGGCATCCAAAAATGATAAGTAGATAGGCGAGTTGTACATTTTATTGTATTCAAAAAAAAACTTTTTTAACAAGATGATACACATCTCAGTAGTAAGTTTACATTTGAACCCAAACTGGTTTGCTGTTGTTTTAAAAAGATCCCTGTAATGACGATTTGAAATTAAAAATTCCAGAATTTTAGAAACAATGCAAGTCAAGGCCTCAAGGTCTGTAATTGCCATGATCAGGAATGTCACTGTTGCAATATTACATGTTGCAATGTTTGTGCAGACTATAATGTAATGCATATCATACCATAGTACATACTATCAAATATCCTTATTCCTGTAAATATGTTTATAATAAAGCAAGCAAAAACTAAAAACATGGTGACCACGACTTGATTTTCAAATTAATTAAACTGACTTCTATTAAAATGAAATGCATGAACCTGCAACAGCAACAAGGACATACCATGAAGTACAGGTACATGTTCTCTGAAACGCAACCTAAAAGTGCATAAGAACTTGTTTTTATCTAGTGAATTAAAGTTCAGTACAGAAATGGCAGACCACAATAGATATGTGCCCCCTAGCTAAAGTAGATTGGTCAGCTAATGATGTATACGAACAATTTAGATTATGGAGGAAAGAGGTAGAGCGAATCATAAATGGTCCAATGGCAAAAAGACAGTGATTCCATAAAACTTAACACCACATACATTTGGGCAGGTGCCTATGCTGAAACAATGGTGGAAGCCCGCCAAGCAGAAGATGGATCTCTTAAGATAGAGAACGTGGAACAGTTACTTAATTGTCTAAACCAATGTCTAACACACAAGAAATTCTACAGGGGGCCCGTGAAGAATTCTATAAACTGAAACAATCACCTGATGAAAATACAACGAGATTCTATAGTAGGTTATAGAATTGTACAAATTGGCGGAGTTCCCTGAAGGCTCAGGAATTTCTAGTAGTAGACAAAACTGATTCATGGATGTACAAATATAGATTGCAAACGAAAATTAATGGCCTGTGATAAAAGCATAGACATAAAAATGTCTAGAATACTTACGCTGATTTGAGTCTGTTGATGTAACAATGAGTAGATTACAAGAGCAAAGTGTAGATACTACATGCAATAAAGTACATGCAAAGGGGTATCATAACAAAAGACAGCATGCTATAACTGGAGAAAAGGAGTAGAAATAAAATATATGCCAATGGTGTAATGGTGAATCACACCCACGATCAAAATGCCCAGCCAAAAATGCAAATTGCAATTTCACACAAAATAGGTCACTATGTAAAGGCCTGCAGATTGAAAAAAAAAGGCCGGGTTTATTTAAAAGCCAAAATGCCATTCGCGACTCCTACTCCGATGACACCCATTCTACTCCTGAAGATGAGGATAACCTATTTCTTGATATTGGTGTATTAGGCAATGAAACAAACCAACCACGGGAAGTTCTTGCTGACATTACGTTTCACACTAAAAGACCTGCCACATTGCTAGGAAAGGTAGATACAGGTGCAATGGTAACCTGTACGCCATCATCAATGCTGGTTGATATTGGAATTAAATTAAGTGATTTACAACCAAGTAATGCCAAATTACATGGTGTTACTGGAGCAGATCTTAGAACCTGTGGTGAATTGACTCTTCGTGCATCATGTAAGGGTCATACATGTAGAATCTGGGTGGTAATAACAGAGCTTGGATCAGAATTGATACTCGTTTAGACGGTTTAGAGACATGTAAAGTATTAAGACTCATCACCATAGCCCCAACTTGCATAAAACGAGAGGTAACCAAACATGTTGAAGCAGTACATATAATGGATGACGCAGAAATAAATTACATCCCATTGAAACAAAAATGGAAGAAACCTATGCACATTGGCAAAGTGACTCGTGACCCATTGGAAGACCTGAAGTCCGTTTTTCCTGATATGTTCGATGGTTCTTGTTGTGTTTTTCATGTCTTTATTCCATGAAGTCTGTCAGTACATTGAAATACATATGAAAAAGATACAGTACAAATATATAATACACAATACAGAGTCTGAACATATATACACTTTATACACAGCGAATATTAGGGGCACATAATATAAAGTAAACTAACATTATTGAGTACAAACTACAACATCTCCCCTGTTCAGTTCAAGTGTTCCTTATCATATTATATTAAGATTGTATTAAATACCAAGGTGATCTGGTGGTGGTTTAGTCAGCCTGCTTGATACTTTAATGGTGGCCTTGAAGCCGTGGTATCTGGTGTAGCAGCAAGGTGTCTCAGACTGCTCCAGGTTCTCCATGTCATTGTCCGCTGGTGGGCCAGTGGTGGTGTTGCCTTGTTCAAGCTGTTCAAACTGCTCACCTGTCTTCCGTATGTGGCGCCTGTTGCGCCTGTATGACCGTTGGCTGTACGAACGTGATATGATCTTGTGTCTGCGATTCCCACTACTCGACCGGGGTTCCAGGTTTTTAGTGGGTCGGTCAAACACACGTACATCTTCTTGCACATATAATAGAGGCAGAGCTTTTGAATGTGTATCAAAATATGACTTATAGTTGTCTTGCGAGCATTGAAGTGTGGCATTATAACAAGTCCTTGCATTTACGGAGGACACTGCTGGTACATTGGATTGATATCTTCTTCCATTCAACAGCTCGCAGGGTGCGGGTGTGTTGTGGCTTATTGGTGTGGTGCGCAGACAAAGCATTGCCATATGAGGGTCCGACCCAGTCTCTTTTTGCTTTGGTGAGGGTATGTTCTACAGTCTGCACCATCCTCTCGATAAACCCGTTGGACTGCGGGTATAAAGGTGACAAGGTCACATGTTCAAATTTCCACTAAGTAGAAATTTTTTGAAATTCATGTGATGCATATTAAAGTCCATTATCGCTAATGAGCTTCTTGGGAATGCCTTGCTCTTCGAATATACCCTTGAGCTGTGCAATAATGCTCCTGGATGATGTCTCTGTGAGTTTTCTTAAACGGAAATTTACTGTAATAATCAGTGACAAGAAGGTAATCTTGTCCGTCCAAGTAGAATAAGTCGGTTCCCCAATGTGTGCCATTGATGGGGAGGTACATCCATAGGCATGAGAGGCTCTTTACTGGTGCATTTTTGGTGTCTTTTGACATGTAGGGGCACAGTCTAACTGTGCGTTCTATATCGTCATTGATGCCCTTCCTTCCAAAATACGGAAATCGCTAGCCTTGGCGCGCAGCCGACATTTTTCAACACCTTGATGTGCATAATGTAGCTGCTTTAGTAAGTCCTCTTGGAGCGACTTTGGAACAATGAATCTTGTCCCTTTTAGGATTATTCCATCGGCAATTGCTAGTTCATCTCTATAGGTCCAATATTCTCTCAGTTGCTCTGGGGCAGTCGATTCTTTGTGTTGGCCATCCAACATGTATCATATCCCGTAAGGCATGTAGTTCTGGGTCTTTGTCGGTCTCCTCTTTCAACTGTGCAATGCGTGTTGGGCTGGCATTGATGTGGTCATGAAGTTCATGCACCGAGATGTCTAGCCCTGGTATTGCGCCTGTTTTGCAGGGATCAATGCGGGATAGGGCATCTGCAAGGGGAACGCCTGGTCCAGGTACGTATACAACTTCGATGTCATAGCATAGAATTCGTAGTAGCATTCGGGCTATGCGTGGAGGGGCATTGTGCAGGTTTTTCTTTACGATTGCCTCCAGCGGCTTGTGATCAGTTTCCACCCGCACTTTGCGTCCATACACATAATGGTGGAACCTTTTCCAACCCGAAGACTATTGCCAGCATTTCACGCCGATGTTGGAGTAGCGTTGTTCTGTGTCGGTCATCGCTTACTGGCAAAGGCTACGGGCCCTTTGTCTTGTATGAGTGCTGCGCCAATTCCTTGAAGTGATGCATCGACCTGCAGTGTTAGTGGTTTCTGGCTGTCATAATATTGCAAGTTTGGTACAGACGTTATCTCTGTCTTCACATTCGTAAATGCCTGGTCATGTTCTGGGCCCCATATAAACTCGTTATCCTTCTTACAGAGGTCTCGTAGTGGTGCTGTAAGTGCAGCCAGCCGGGGAGAGAAGCGAGAAAGGTAATTGACCATGCCCAGAATGGTTTGTAGTTGCGTAACATCTTTGGGTGGCTTCATGTTTTCGATTGCGTCAATCTTATTGGGGTCTGGCTTCACCCCATCTTCTCCAATAACATGGCCAAAGAATGGGATTTGTTTACATCGCACAACCATCTTTTTCGTCGGTGAAACGTGTGCCAGTGTTCCTAGCCCGCTGGAGTACAGTATGTAGAGTTTTTTCATGGTCTGTCCCATCCTCTCCAACCAGCAATGACAAGGTCATCAGCAATACCGAAGCATCCTGGTATATCTCCGAATGTTTCATCTATTTTTCTTTGGAATACATCTTGGGCTACATTGAGGCCAAATGGTAGTCTATTGTACTTATAGCGTCCAAATGGGGTGTTGAAGGTTGTAAGCAAGGCGCTTTCTTCATCAAGTGCAATGTTCCAATACCCACTGCGAAGGCCGAGTATGGAGAACCAACGAGCTCCACTGAGCTTTTTGGAGTATGTCTTCAAACGTTGGTGTATAGTAATGTGGTCGCTTTATTGCCTTGTTCAGGTCTTTTGATCCAGACATAAAGCGAATCTTGCCACTAGGCTTAGTGACACAAACAAATGAGTTCACCAGTCAATGGGTTGAGTAACAGGACTTAGATGCCCTTCTCCACAAGTGAATTGAGCTCTTCCTTCAGGCCATCTCTCGAGGGCGAATGGAATATCGAGTGGGTGTATCACCCGTGGGACATTTGGGTCTACTGTGATGTAGTGGTAGTCACCTTCAAAACATCCAATGCCTTCAAAGACATCACTGAATGTTTCAAGGATCTGCCCACGTGCTCGTGGGTCACCAATGGTACGACTGGATGAGCTTGATCCGGTGTGGGCCTGTATTTATCATGTAGTTCAGGGTAACAGCCCTAGCGCCCGGCACGTAGGAAAGCCCCAAAATCACTGGTCCTTCAGGCTTCACGATGTAAAATGTCACAGCTTCTGTTTTGTCTTTGTGTGTTATTGTCATATTGCACATACCCACCAGCTCTACTGTGCTACCCCCCCAAAGCAGTGATGCGCACATTGGAGGGTGTTATCTTGGTTGGTGAAACACTATGTTGTCTGTCAATCTCTGCCAGTTTTTCATACATGGACAGAGGCATTACATTGCCCTCGGCGCCAGTGTCTATTTTGCATGTTACATGTATGGGTGAGGTTTGTAGCTGTATTGGCAAGTCAAAATGCCAAGTTGTTTCTTCTTCTTTTCTGCTTTAGAGTGGCTCATCCATGAACGTATAATGCGTTAAAAAAGAGGTCGAGAGGTTGAGACTGTTCCAGTTGTTCTGTTTGTATCTCGTTCACACTTGTTTGGTTCTGTCTTTGGTTTTGTCCTTGAGGGTTTGTGTTTGTTTGACTACTTTCTTGATTTTTCTTGGCAAAACATACCTAGGCATCACCATATTTGCATGGTTTACCCTTCAACACGTCTACTTTCATATAAAATCTTCAAAAAGGGGGGGACAGATGCTGCGTCATAGCTTTTCCAGACACTCAAAGATATAGCGTACTTACTAATGAAACATCTACATTGCATTTCGGGGTCGTTTTGGACACCATAGTTGGCAACTTTCCGAGGGGCTAGGCATCACCATATTTGCATGGTTTACCCTTCAACACGTCTACTTTCATATAAAATCTTCAAAAAAATCTTCAGATGCTGCGTCATAGCTTTTAAGACACTCAAAGATATAGCGTACTTACTAATGAAACATCTACATTGCATTTCGGGGTCGTTTTGGACACCATAGTTGGCAACTTTCCGAGGGGCTAGGCATCACCATATTTGCATGGTTTACCCTTCAACACGTCTACTTTCATATAAAAATCTTCAAAAAGGGGGACAGATGCTGCGTCATAGCTTTTAAGACACTCAAAGATATAGCGTACTTACTAATGAAACATCTACATTGCATTTCGGGGTCGTTTTGGACACCATAGTTGGCAACTTTCCGAGGGGCTAGGCATCACCATATTTGCATGGTTTACCCTTCAACACGTCTACTTTCATATAAAATCTTCAAAAAGGGGGGGACAGATGCTGCGTCATAGCTTTCAAGACACTCAAAGATATAGCGTACTTACTAATGAAACATCTACATTGCATTTCGGGGTCGTTTTGGACACCATAGTTGGCAACTTTCCGAGGGGCTAGGCATCACCATATTTGCATGGTTTACCCTTCAACACGTCTACTTTCATATAAAATCTTCAAAAAGGGGGACAGATGCTGCGTCATAGCTTTTAAGACACTCAAAGATATAGATACTAATGAAACATCTACATTGCATTTCGGGTACATCCATATTGAAAC